>CM054812.1:13688394-13832131 GCA_028984105.1 Lavandula angustifolia | reverse complement strand
CTTCTTTGTTGGAGTTGAGGTCTTCGAGAGGCTGGGCTTGGGCTCGGCCGGCCCTGAACCGATTCTTTGAAGGGCCGTTTGCCTACGCTCGGAACCTTACTTTCTTCGGATTGAAGTATAGCTTATCGGCGTATACGACATTATCGGCTCCACAAAAATCCTCAATCATAGCGAGAGCTTTGTGCGGTCTAAAAGTTTTCTTTTGGTGACGGTACATTGTTGGAATGATCGAACCGCGGCTTGAGTCATAAACTCCTTCAAGAAGAATTATGCCCAATTAATCTTTGCACGGTCATGAATGGCCATCATCGGCTGAATCTTCGGCCTCGATACTTGGTCAAGCGAGTCGGCACGACTCGTCGGTATACGAGTCGCGATATAGGCAAGTGCTCTATGCGTGGGAGCGTGGCATTCTTTGGGAAGGCGGCTACGAATATGGTTGGCTTCCTGCAGAATACTTCAAAGTATCCATCCATTAAGCCGTCCTTGTATCCCACAGTACTGAATCCTTTGCTAGGAAGTTTGAAGCAACGCTGAAGTGCTTCCTTGATGGACATCATCTTGATCTCTGGTATGGCGCGGGCGGGGTCTCCAATAAGATGAGTGACGAACCGACATATGATGTCCCCTTCTACTGACTCTGAGTTCATATATAACTCAGCTATTTGTCGAGGGAGGAAGTATGATGGCTTCCTTGACAGAAAACCCTCCAGTCCTGTCGCCCGCAGTGTATTAAAGATTTCCTCCATGAAATCAAGATCGCATGAGTTGAACTCCATCATCGGCTCAAACCATACACGGTCCTTCTCGAGGATTTTTTCCATGTTCACCGGACTAATAACATCCCTTCATGCCATCTTTTATATTCTGCAAAGACAAGAGATCAGTATCAAAAGAAAAAAATTATAAATATCATATACGATGCTAAATGATCATTAAAGATTTACCAAAGTTTTTCTGAGAGTTTGAGATAGAAATTTGCAAGTAAACGGAAGCTTTTCTCAGAAGATCTAGGGTTGCGAAAATTTTGCAGAGTGAAAATGGCGGTTTCTAAACTTTGAACGTGTTTTTATATGTTAAAGAAGATGAACAGTTAAAACTCCACGGTTTAGTTGAAATCTGCTTTATGAGATGCACGGCTAGGATTTAATGTTATAAAATAGGCAATGTTCAATTTTGCCGCCTAAGTCAAAATACAGTTGTAACTAGCCAAAGAAGTAACATGATTCGACATGCATTTAATGCGCCGCAGAGTTCAGCATACTTTACATAGAATGTCGTGTATTAAATGTAAACCGTTATAGTAAATGACATTTTCTAAGGCATTGAATACGAAGGCGAGTCTAAATCATAAATGTCTTGAATATTTCATTGGCTGCGAGTAGAGATATGCAACACTGTCGGTGAACGTCGTAGTCGGTGATACCTCGTGTAGATGGTTGTTGAGTCTCTACGTCTTGAATTTACTAAGTGCGAGTGAACATTCCCCTCCTTTGAATTCTCTTCTCCTGAATCCACTTCGGCCCTGGAGTCGGTAGGGTCCAGCAGAGACCCGGCTCCACTAAAAGTTTTCGAATCGGCTTTAGCTAGAAGCTTGGTCGAGAATATACGCCCTTTGATGGTCAGTGTGGATCTTCTCCATCCTGATATCCTTCTTTTCGACATGATCGCGAATGAAGTGGTGCACGATGTCCACGTGCTTGCATCTAGTATGAAGTACGGGATTCTAAGTGATTGTAATTGCACTTGAGCTATCGCGAGAAGATCGGCGCTTCATTACGAATGACATCATAGTCGCGTAGGCTTTGTCTCGGCCAAAGGATTTGGGCGCGGCAACTTAGGCGGCCCATATATTTAGCTTCGGTAGTTGGCGTCGCTGCGAATGTTGTTTCTTTGAAAACCACAAATCGGTGTGCTTTGCCAAAGGCGACAAGTTCCGAAAGTTGACTTTCGGTCGGTTCGGCATCCTACATAGTCAACATCGGAATAACTCGGTTAGTTGATATTATCATACGTTGGATACCATAAACCCGTATCGGGTGTTCCTACGAGATAGCGAAGAATCTTCTTTCTTTGAGTCCATGTGACTACGCTTAGGATTCGCCTAAAATTGAGCACAGAACACCTACGACATAAGTTATGTCGGAGTCGGGTAGCTGAGTTAGATATAATAATGAACCCGATAAGAGCCACGAAATTCGGTATGGTCCATTGATACTCCCTCTTTATCAAGATCAATTTTCATATTCGTGTTCATCGGGATCTTGATTGATTTGCGGATGTGCAAGCCGAAATTCTTGATGAGGTCTCGTCATCTCTCCCATCATAGACGTCTCGAACTTATCCTTCATCATTTTCTCAAATTGTTGACACATGATGACGTTCTTTGATCCAGAAGATTATGTCATCTACGTAGATGCTGCACAAGTAAGATGTCGTCTTCCGGTCGAATCTTTGAATAATATGCGGTCTCTTGTACCTTTACGAAAACCTTTTACGAAGAAGAAACTCGGACGGGGTATCGTACCAAGCCACAGGTGCTTGTTTTAACCCGTCTGAGCCTTTAGAGTGCGTAGCACGATGTCCCTGGCTGAAAGGCTGGGATGTTGTTCTACATAAAGTTCTTTCAGCACGCCGTTTAGGAACAGAGACTTCACATCCATTTGATAAACTACGAATCGGCGATGTGTTGCGTAGGCTAGGAATAGTCGATTGCCTCCAATCTTGCAGCCTGGAGGCGAAGGTTTCATCGAAATCTATCCCTTCGGCAGCGGTAACCTTTTGCCACGAGTCTTGCTTTGTTCCTTACTATAGCGTTGTTTTCAACTCACTTGTTCTTGAATACCCATTTAGTTCCAATCACATGTTGATGTCGGGGTCTGTCAACAAGCTCCCATACTTCGTTTCTCGTGAGCGATTCGGCTCCTCTGCGTGGCTACGATCCAATCAACATCCTTGAGTGCATCCTCAGCGAGTGAGGTTCTTGATAGACAAGAAGCGGGGAATACAATGCGCTTTCTCAGCTGGCGAGAATCTAGATCTTGTCTTTATGCTTCTTTGAAGGATCTCCGATAAGCAAGTCGGGAAGGGTGATCGTCCGGCCACGATCGGCAATGTTTCGACTCTTCATCTTAAATTTGTTCAACACGGATAGTAGGTGAGTTAGACATTTCGGTTGTACTATTACGAGATTGAAGTAATTCGATTACGAGAGTTGGGTCTGCTTGAGTCACCAGGTTCAGGGGCATTTAGCTCAGCAACTTCATTTGTTCCCCCTGAATTATTATCCTCGGTAGAGGTCTCGGTTACCACTTGGGTTTTGTTGGGAGATGATTGAGTCGCTCCTCGACTTGTTGGGAGATAACTTCAATAGCCCGAGTGCTCTTAATATTTCTTTGAAGATTTGAAGATCTCAAAACCCTACTTTGGTGATGAACCATTCGGTTGTAATGTGTTGTTACGTCTCCGAGGTTTCGGACTCGGTAAACACTCTTCATTTGTTTCGGGCACTCGGTAGATTATACGCCCGGTACCGAGAAGAAGGCTCGATAACACTTTGGACTCGGCGGGAGCGGTATGCGAAAGGAGTCGGTGGGCCCGAACTCGGCGGGAGTAGTTCACCGAACTCATAGGCGATCTTCGGTAGAGCCGACTCGGCGGGGAGCATGCTACTAAATATAGATCGGACTCGGCAACGGCCAAGCAGTCTTACGAGCTGTCGGAATTTACTAAGTCCAATCGGCGAGTACATACGAGGAAGAGAGAAGTCGGCTTCGGATCTACCTTGAAGTTTGTTACTGTCTCACCTACTTTCCTTAACCTCGACCAATGACGGCGGCCGGTGTCACATTCGATTAAAGTTCGCAAGTCAACAACTTTCGAGAAATGGAGGGAAAGGACAACTTGCAACCATACCTTGAAAGAGCCGTTAGCTACCCCGAAAGAGAGAGACATAAGGATCGTCGTCTCCAACGGATCTATCCTTATCTACTGCTCATAAATAGAGGGATCCGATTCAAATTGAAGCTCACCTAGAAAATTGAAGAACATACGAGCATTCACGAGCAACTCGAAAGCGACCTAAGTTTTCCGCAAGAAGTTCTAAGAATAATCTCCAGACGAAAGACGACGTACACGATCATAGGGAACCAAGGCTGAACCGAGTTATAAAGCCTCTAGTATCCAAGCGGCGAAGACGAACCTAAGTCCATACTTAACCGTTCGTCGCTCCAGAAACCACCTTCTCGTTCCCTATCCCTCTAACCTAAGCTCAGCAGATCATATCCACAGCTTAGATGAAGGAGTTCATACCTGAACTGAACTTTATTGTAAAGGACTCCTTCATAGTTGGAGAGTTTGTCAAACGCTTATGGTTGATCCTTTGTAAACTGAGACTGGCCCAGTATAAATCTCAAGACCAGTGTTTGTCCAGCGTACAAACCAACTGTTTTCCCTATAGATTTATCAATGACATCACAGAAACCAGCGTAAAAATCACTATATTCGAGTTATCACAAAATTGACTAACACGGAGAAGATTATGCTGAAGTCCTTCAACATATGATACTCTTGGAACTGTAGCGGTTTCAATGCCGACTGTTCCATAGCCTCTGGAATAGCCTTTAGCGTTGTCTCCAAACTCGATTCGGGGTCCTTCTTCAGTAGTATAATTCTTCAGTATGTCCTTCTGGTATGTCATGTGTCTTGAGCATCCGCTATCCACATACCAAGGGTCCTTGTGTACCTGCAAAACAGAATTATATTTAGGTACCCTTTTTTTTTATTTTGGGTCCTTACATGTTAGTTTTTGAAACCCAGATCTATCTCACGACCCTGGTGGTCTCAGACAGTTTCTTTCCACTTTGATCAACATACTTGACCCCTTTGGGTGAGTCGACTCGACTTTTGAGGCTTCACATGTTTAGGTGTCTGATCTTACGATTGGTGGACTACGGCCTTTGCCTTACTGCGCGACTTTCTTCTTCTTCTTCTGACTTTTAGGTCCTATCCTGACTATAGGATCATAATAATAAGACCCATCTTGAAGTTTGGATGTGTCGGTGCGGAGGTCCATCTTGATCGGCCCGTTTAACTCTTGCTAGTTCCCCCCTTGGTGGCCCGGGGTGATTTGGGCCCGATCTTCTTGTCATAATATTGATAGGCTGGGATGAGGTGCCTTCATCTTCTGTTTGTTCTTGGCTAGGGGGTTCAGAATCTCTGCGTTGATGGTCTCCCCTTGAACAAATCTATTAGCTAGCCGGTTCCATGACTGAATCCAAGTCCCTCCTTGCAGTGCTTAGGCTTGTTGCTGGCTATCATAGCCTCAGCGTCTTTTTCTGCGCCCATGTACCGCTCTGTCAACAGATTCCTCCAGACATCATCGCTTTTCTTCGGCGGTTCATGCTCGGTGCGAAGTCACGACAACTCTTGCTTGATGAGCTCGGTTCGGTATCTTTACGAGTCAGTCATTGGTCGATGCGAGATCCGATCTTCTTGATCTTTGAGACTTGGCCATCGAGAGAGTTTATCTCCTCCACGAGTCTCAACACAAGTCCTTCGACTCGGTAGCAACGACTCTCTGAGAAAGTCTACGATTCTCCACTTTCGGGGTATCCCGACTCCGAAGAGTCTTGCGGGGTTGTAGACTCATGCGGATACGCTTCGTCTAACGGTTCTTCGTAGGCGGTTGAGGCGTCAGATTCTCATCGCACCTCGAAATAGTATCGTGTGTGCGGTGTGAAGAGGAGTTAAATTGAGCGTGAGAGTTTACCTCATCCTCTTCTCCTGCCATAAAACACTTTTCAGCATCTTCTTCAAGCTCTACGGCCATGAATGCCGCTTCATCATCTGATGAATCCATGATGGAATCGACTTCATCTGAGTCGTCTGAGATTTCACCAGCTATAAATGCTTGACGCTTCTTGATGAAGTTCTCCCTTCGAGCTTTGCGTCCTGCTCTCTCAGCAATACTGAGCTCTGGAAAATCATACTGATAATCTCCTGGCTTTTTGCAATTGTAACAAGTGGTGACTCTCTCTTCCTTGCTCTCACTGTCTTTCGACTGAGCTGAGTCTTCTTGTTTCCTAGCTTCTTGCTCTCGCTGTCTTTCGACTGTCTTTCAGAAGTATGCGAGTCAGGAGTGTGCTTAGGTGTATATTCAGACTTACCCTTGGAGTCTCTGACGACTCTAGAGAGTTTTCTGCGCCTCTCCTTCTCCTTTTGATATTTTACGGCAAGCAGTGCGTACTTCTTAGCCAGGTTTCCTTCTTGTAAGTCACTGAGTGAAGATTCTGCCTTGCTAGAGGCTTTGCATTGTCTTGTGATGCTTTGAAATCATGGTTGATTTGGGTGTCAACTTCAGCTCGCTGCTTCCTTTGAGGTAGACCGAACTCGAACTCCTCAGCTTTTAGTTCTGAAAAGATATGGTCAGGAGTAACAATATCTAAATTAGAGTGTCTCAGTAAAGTAGCAAAGGGAGTCCAATGACCATCCGGCAGTGCTCTTAAAATCTTGAGATTCATTTCTCGGTTGGATAACATCTTTCCCAGCCCATTGATGGTGTTCATCAGATCCGTGAATCTGACGTTAAGATCTTCAATGATGTCACCAGGCATGAGAGACAGTCTCTCCAGCTTCTGAAGTTCCAGTGCCAGTTTGTTCGCTTTGATCTTCTGAGTCCCCCGACTCAGTAGCGCTAGAGCATCCCAGAGGTCCTTCGCAAACTTGCAGTCCTGAACCCTCCCGAGATAAGAATCACTCAGGGTGGTTAGTATGGCGTTTCTGGCGACCCGGTCTAGGGGTGAAGAGACTTCTATCTTTGGGGATCTTCTTCCCGGTCACCATGCCCCCTCCTTGTGCTGGGTCCTGAGTTTCGACATCTTGAATTTGTCCTTCATCATGTTCTCGAACTGCTGACACATGATGACATTCTTTGAACCGAATATAATGTGATCTACATAGATCTGCACAAGTAAAATGTCGTCGCCTAGACGAATGCTGAATAGAGTGCGATCCACTGTGCCTTTCTGAAAATTTTTCTGAAGAAGAAACTCAGACAGTGTATCGTACCATGCCCTGGGTACTTGTTTTAACCCGTACAGAGCCTTTCTGAGTCTATACATCTGATGTCCCTGCTGAAAGCCGGGAGGCTATTCCACATAGACTTCTTCTTTCGGAGCGCCGTTACAGAGGCGCTAACTTCACATCCATTTGATATACTTTGAAGCGTTGATGTGTTGCAACAGCAAGGAATAGTCTGATTGCCTCCAATCTTGCAACTGGAGCGAACATTTCATCGAAATCTATCCCTTCGGCTTCACAGTAGCCTTTTGCCACGAGTCTAGCCTTGTTCCTTACTAAAACGTTGTTTTCGTCGCGCTTGTTCTTCAAGACCCGTATGGTTCCGATCACGTGTTGATGTCGGAGTGCATCGACAAGATCACATACATCGTTTCAAGTGAGCGATTCATCTCCTCTTGTATAGCATTGATCCGGTCGGCGTCTTTCGGCTCATCCCTCGATTGATTGAGGTTCTTGATGAAACAAGAAGCGGGGAATATAAGGTACTTTCTCCCACTGAAAAAATGCGGATATTATCTTAACACTTGCTGACAGATCTCCAATAAAAAGATCTGAAGAGTGAGCATCCAGCCACGATCGACGATGTATTGTCTCTTCATCTGAAATTGGTTCAACACTGATAGTATGAGAGTTAGGCATTTCAGTTATACTATTCTGAGATTGAAGTAATTTTGTGACAAGAGTTGGGTCTACTGAGTCACCAGGTTCAGGGGTATTTAGCTCATGAACATCGATAGTTCCCCCTGAGTTGTTATTCTCAGTAGAGGTCTCAGTTACCATATTGGTTTCTTCATCGACTAAGTTACCTGGGAATGATTCTGTTCAGAAGAATCAATCGGTTCAGCTATGTTCGCTGCTGGCTGTGATTCAGTAGTCTTGACTTCGTTATCCTCTTCTAAATCATCATCCCAACAAAGCTGGATCTTTTCAACGTTTTCTTTTAAGCTTAGATCCAGTAGCTACTAACGATGTCCTCGGATTACGAATTTGAGTTTACGTTCTGTTCTCGATTAGCAAACTCATTAAAAACAACATGAAGGCTTTCCTCCACGCAAAGGGTCAGATAGTTAAAAACTCTCAAAGGCTTTGCTAACTCGGGAGTATCCTAAGAAAACCCCCTGATGCGGTTTTCTTTCAAAAGTCTTTAGCTTGGTCCTTTCCATTATTGTGGATAAAGCGCGAACACCCAAGCGTGGAAATGAGATATGAGAGGCTTCTGTCGTTCCATAGTTCATATGGTGTCTTCTGATGTTGTTTTGTCGGTAGAGATCTATTCTGAGTATAACATGTTGTATTAGTAGCTTCTGCCCAGAATTTTGATGGGAGTCTTGAATGCACGGCGGGGTTCTTCTTTGCTTCTTTGAGTGTTCTGTTTTTCCTCTCATCAATCCCATTTTGTTAAGGCGTGCGTGCAGCGGACGTTCGCAGAACTCTTTGACCATCGCATTCAAGAACTCAGTTCCTCTGTCAGAACGAATCTTTCTGATCTTCGTGTTCTTCTCGACACTGAGCTTTTTCAGAAGCGTTGGCAACTCTATTTTGACGTCAGACTTGTTTGTGATAAATATGACCCATGTGTTGCGCGAGTAGTCATCAAGGACCACTAATGCATACTTTTTGCCTACGATCGTCACGGGGAGGCGGGTCAGAACAAGTCCCGTGTGTAGAAGGCGAAGGATTCCATCGGTGGAAGGTGATGGGGCGGGTGGATTTAGTTTCTTTGTTTGCTTTCCCTTCAAACATGACTCATACTAAGTGTCTTTCTTTGAACACTTCATTCGGCAATCCTCTCACTAGAGTGTTTCTAGCAAGATTGTTTAGCGTCTTGAAGTTGAGATGGATGAGTCTTACGTGCCAAAGCCACCCCGTTACATTTGTCGTTCTTCGCTAGCAAGCATGCTTTAGGTTCCGCTAAATTCCAGTCAGTAATGTATATGTTCTTCTTGTGCGAACCTGATAAGAGTGTTTTCCCTGTAGATTTATCAACAACATCACAAAAACTAGTGTCAAAAATCACTCTATTCGAGTTATCACAAAATTCACTAACAGAGAGAAGATTATGTTGAAGTCCTTTAACGTATGATACTCTTGGAACTATGGTGGTTCCAATGCTCAATTTAGGGTCCTTCTATGATATAATCCTTGATGGACTCCTACAGTACGTCATGTGTCTTGAGCATCCGCTGTCCATGTACCATGGGTCCCTATGCACCTGCAAAACAGAATTATATTCAGGTACCCTATTGGGAGATGATTCAGCAGTAGATTGTTCAGAAGATTTGGCTGATCCTAAAACCCTAATTTGATTGGTGAACCATTTCGTTGTAATAGTAACGCCTTAGTCTCTGAGAGTTTCAGACTCAGTAGACTTTCCTACAACATGGTCCAGGCACAAGAGTTCTATCTGCTGATCCCTCAGTAGACTATCCACCTCAGTACGATAGAGTGAAGACTCAGTAGTGTTGGAATCAGTAGGAGCGGCATACTGAGAGGTGTTCAGATTCAGTAGTGCTGGACTCAGCAGGAGCAGCATAGTGAAAGGAGTCAGTAGAACTGAACTCAGCAGGAGCAGTTCACTGAGCTCATTGTTGACCTTCAGTAGAGTTACATCCCCATGTCTCCTGTGGGGGACATGGAGGCGAAAAAAAGGAAAGAGAGGGATGCTCAAGCATTTACTTTTCTAGTTAGAGACCAACATCGCAGGAGTATACTACTGAACCCCAGGTCAGACTCAGCAACGGCCTGGCAGTCTTCTCGATTGTCAAATGATCTTCTTTGTTAAATCAGAAGAGTCATCCGAGGTAGTTTACATCGGAAGAAGTCGGCTTCGATTAATGCGCCTTGAAGTCTGTGTATCTCAACTACTTTCTACACCTCGACCAATGACGAGCAGCCAGCTGTCAAAGTTCTGATAAAAGCTGCAAGTCAACCACTTTCCAAAAATGGAGGAAAAGACTCTGCGGGATTTTTAAAAGAGTCGTTAGCTATCCAAAGAGAGTGACACGTGGACAGTTTGTCTCAAACGGATCTATCCATAGCTCACCTCTATAAATAGAGGGAAAATCAAATCGAAGAATATACAACATAGACAAGCAACGAACAAAGTAGAACACAAGCTTTCGCTAAGAACTTCGGTGAAATACTCAACGCGAAAGGCGACTAATTTGCTCTAGGAAACCAAGCTAATCGAGGAATCAAAGCCTCTAGTATACAAGTGATAGAACACAAACCCGAAAGAGATTATTCCTCATTGTTCATCACTCACAGAAGCTTCTTCTTGTTCCCTTACCCTCTAATCTAAGCTCATTTGAAATATCCATAGCTTAGACCCGAAGGACTTCATATCTTGAACTGTTCTTATTGTTAAGAACTCCTTCATCGTTGGAGAGATTGTAAAACATTATTGTTTGATTCTTGTAAACTGGGACTTGCTCAGTATAATCTTCAAGGCCGTGTTTGTCCAGTGCTCAAACCAACTGAGACTAACTCAGTATATCAAAATAGCCTCCTGATCTTTTAGGGACAGTGGACGTAGGATTGTTTGATATCCGAACCACTTCAAAATCGTTGTATTCTTTTACTATTGCATTGATTTACTGTTCATAGTGAAAACCATTTTACAAAATCATACAACAGAGTTTCAGCAAAGCTAAACTGAGTGCACTAACCTACTGAAACAGTTTTAATAAAAATGTTTTCAACTTAACTGAATCGGGCCTACACTATTCCGCACGCTGCGAACTCTTGCTGACGGTGCGAATTCGACATCGGTCGGCTAAGCGAGGCCTCAGTATAGTCAGTCACTTTGTCCACGCGATCTAGAACAGCTTGCCTGGTCTACTGAATTTATTCAGCAGACACTCCGGAATTGGACTGTTCGCATTTTAAGTAGAGAAAGTTTTCAGGTGTTCTCACCCCCTCCCCCTCTACACCTGAATGTTTATTTCGGGACCAACAATTGGTATCAGAGCTGGAGTTCTTAAGACTCTTGTTATCTGAAACTTGTCTACTTGAACGGATCCTGAAAAAGTTTTCACTGCATATCATTCTTAATTCATATTATTACCTAACATGTCTGATATGTCAGGAATCGGGATGGTACCCATGTTCTCAGTAGAGAACTACGGGGTATGGCGAGTCAGAATGGAAGCTCATCTAACTTCCCTCCACGACAGTATTATTACCAATGATCGATAGTGTTGATCTCCAGGATCCAGCACAAGGAGGAGGAATGGTAACCGGGAAGAAAGTTCCAAAAGACAAAAGCCTTTTCACTCCAGAAGAGAAGAAGCTTTACAATCTTGGCCGGATTGCCGGGGAATGCCATACGGCCACCTTGAACCCTCATATCTCGGGAGAATTCAACACGCAAGCCGGCCCAAAGAACTGCGCGACGCTACAGCGCTGCGAGTCGGGGGACTCAAAAGATCAAAGGAAACAAGTTAGCACTAGAACTCCAGAAGCTGGAGAGACTGTCACTCATGCCCGGCGACACGATTGAAGATCTTAATGTCGGAGTTACGGATCGATGAACACTATCAATGGGCTAGGAAAGGCGTTCTCTAGCAGAAATAATCTCAAAATCTTGAAAGCCTTTGCCGGACGGACATTGAACTCCCTTTGCTACATTGCTTAGACATTCTTATCTTGATATTGTTTCTCCTGATCATATGTTTTCATAATTGAAAGCTGAGGAGTTCAAGTTCGGTCTACCACAAAGGAAGCAGCGAGCTGAAGCTGACACTCAGACCATGCTTTTAAAGCATCAGTCAGCACAGCAACTTCAGCATCTAGCAAAGCTGAGCCTTCAACCAGTGACTTACAAGAAGGAAGTTTAGCTAAGCGATATGCCTTGCTTGCCATCAAATATCGAGAAGGAAAAGGAGCGGCGCGAGAAAACTTTCTAGAGTCGTCGGAGGCTCGAAAAGTAAGTACGAATACTCACCTAAGCGCACTCCTGAACCACATGCTTCGAATGCGGGGAAACGGGAGGATTACGCACGGTCGAAAAGGCAGTGAGAACGAGAGAAGGCGAGTCGCCTCCCGCTTTGCTGCAAAAAGCGAGGACATTACACTGTATGGGCTGTCACGAGTTGATACAGTGAAAGAGTTGCACGAAAAGCTCAAAGGGAGAAGTTTATCAAGAAGCGACAAGCCTACATTGCTGGTGAACTCTCAGACGATTTAGATGAAGTCGACTCCTTCATGGATTCATCAGACGATGAAGCTGCCTTATGGCCCAAGAGCTTGAAGAAGATACTGAAAAGTGGCTAATGGCAGGAGAAGAGGATGAGATAAACTCTCACGAACCATTTAACTGTTCTTCACACTACACACAAGACACTATTTGAAATGCAGATGAGAATCTGGACGTCACGATTGCCTACAAAGAACTACTCGACGAGCAGATTCAGATGAGTCTGCAGCTCAGTAAGACTCTTCAGGAGTTGGATACCCTGAAAGTGGAGAATCAGAGACTTTATCAAGAGAGTCAGGTTGATACTGAGTCGGAAGGACTTGTTTTGAGACTCAGGGAGGAGATTAACTCTATGATGGCCAAGTCTCAACAACAAGAAGATCTGACCTGAGTACTGACCAAGGACTTGACTTAGAAGGATACTGAATTAAGTCTACTGAAGCAAAAGTTCTCAGGACTTCAGATCGAGCATGAAACTCTCAAGAAGAGTGACGATGTCTGGTAGAACCTGATGACAGAGCGGTATATGGGAGCCGAGAAAAAGCTTGAGGCGATGCTAGCCAACAACAAGCCCCAGCAACTTGCAAGGAGGGACTCGGGTTCGGTAGTGGAGCCTCCACATCTGCCCCAGTATGCTCGGAGGGTGGTAGGCGATAGGTTTGTTCAAGAGGAGACGATCAATCTTTGAATCACTAAACCCCCTAGCAAGGAACAAACAGAAGATGAAAGCACCTCATCCGAACTATCAGAAATCTGACAAGAAGATTAGCTTAAAATCACCCCAATTCAGTCATGGGGGAACCAGCAGCGTCAAATGGGCTGATTAGTATGGACCTCCACAGCTGACACATCCTGCTCAGTATGGGTCGTATTATTATGATCCTATAGTCAGAAGGGGTTCCAAGAGTCAGAAGAAGAAGAAAAAGGTTGTTCAGAAGGCTAAGGTCAGCAGTCCACCACCTCAGAAGAAAAGGACTCCTGAACCTGTAAAGCCTCAGAAGTCAACACCTACCAGTCCATTGGTGAAGTATGTTGATCAGAGTGAAAGAAATTATCTGAGACCACCAGGGTCGTAAGACAGATTTGGGTTTCCAAAACAAACACTTAAGGACCCAAAATAAAAAAATAAAGGGTGTCTGAATATAATTCTGTTTTGCAGGTCCACAAGGACCCATGGTATATGGACAGCGGATACTCAAAACACATGACGTACCAGAGGAGTCTACTGAAGAATTATATTACAAAAGAAGGAACCAGAATCGAGTTCGAAAAAAATGCAAAAGGCTATACCAGAGGCTATGGAACACTCAGTATTGGAACCACCACAGTTCCATGAGTATCATATGTTGAAGGACTTCAACATAATCTTCTCTCTGTTAGTTAATTTTGTGATAACTAGAATAGAGTGATTTTTTACATTGGTTTCTGTGATGTCATTGACAAATCTACAGGGAAAACAGTGTTATCAGGTTCGTGCAAGAAGAACATATACATTGCTGACTGGAAATCAGTAGAACTTGAATCATGCTTGCTGGCAAAGAACGACAATAGAACGGGGTGGCTCTGGCACAGAAGACTCGGCCATCTCAACTTCAAGACGCTCAACAAGCTAGCTAGAAATGCTCTAGCGAGAGGACTGCCGAATGAAGTGTTCAGAAAGGATACTCAGTGCGATGCATGCTTGAAGGGAAAGCAAACGAAGAAGCAAAATCCACTAGTTCCATCACCTTCCACGGATGGAATCCTTCAGCTCCTGCACATGGCCTTGTTTAGTCCAGTCTCTCTTGTGACGATCAGAGGCAAGAAGTATGCTTTAGTGGTCATTGATGACTACTCGCGCTATCCATGGGTCATATTTATTGCCAACAAGTTTGACATCAAAACGAGGTAGTCTACGCCACGAAAAGGCTCGGTGTCGAGAAGAACCTTTGTTGGTCCGAGATAAACATTCAGGTGTAGAGGGGGGGTGAATACACCTGAAAAACTTTCTCAACTTAAAATGCGAATAGTCCTTTTCAAGAGAGTGCCTTCTTTGAACAAGTTCAGTAGACAAAATAAGCTATTATTAATCGCGTGTCAGAGTAACCGTAAGCTCAGTAGCCTCGTGCTCTGTACCTATCTGAAGATTTGAAGATCCCAAAACCCTATCTTGATTGATGAACCATTCCCGTGTAATTGTTTTGTCTCTGAGGTTTCAGACTCAGTAGACACTCTGCTCTAGTTAAGGCGGTCAGTAGCTTATCAGCCTCGGCACGGAAGTAGAAGACTAAGTATTTCTTGGACTCGGCGGGAGCGGTATGCGAAGGAGTCGGTAGAGGCGAACTCGGCGGGGAGTAGTTCGCTGAACTCAGAGTTGACCATCAGTAGAGTACCCTCAGTTGTCTCTCTACTGAATGAAGATCAGACTCGGCAACGGTAGACGGTCTTCTGAACTGCCAGACACT
Source organism: Lavandula angustifolia (assembly GCA_028984105.1). Taxonomy (NCBI): domain Eukaryota; kingdom Viridiplantae; phylum Streptophyta; class Magnoliopsida; order Lamiales; family Lamiaceae; genus Lavandula; species Lavandula angustifolia. The sequence goes on along the minus strand of CM054812.1, from coordinate 13,817,410 downwards.
TTTTTGAATATACAATCAGTATTGTCAAGTACGAAGAAAAGAGAAGTCGGCTTCGGTATGCCTCGAAGTACGTTCCGTCTCAACCACTCCATAATCCTCGACAAATGACCGGTATACACGTGTCTCTACCTACTAAAGGCTGCAAGTCAACATATTTCGAGAAAAGAAGGGAAAGGACAACTATTACATCCTTCAAAAAAGAGCCGTTAGCTACCAAAAGAGAGAGAAAGGAAGATCGTCTCCAACGGATCTTTTCTAATCTACTGCTCTATAAATAGAGGGACATTTCAAGCCTTGAAAAAGGGGGCACAAGAAAGAGAGGCGAATGCGCATAAGCTTAATGACGAAAACAAACACAAGCGTTCAAACGAGCTAGAACAAGAAAACCATAAGTCTTCCGCAAGAATTTGAAGATCTATCTTCGGCGAAAGACTACCTTCTCGGCTCATAGGGAACCAAGCTAAACTGTTAGAAGAGCCTCTAGTATCCAAATCGACGATACACGAACCTAAAGCTTATTTCAGTTGTTCGTCGATCTAGAAGCCACTCTCTTATTCCCTATCCCTCTAACCCTAAGCTCAACAGAATACACTTATAGATTAGACGAAGGAGTTCATGTTTGAACTCGATCCTTGTGTAAAAGGACTCCTTCATAGTTGGAGAAGTTTGTCAAACACTTTAGTTTGATGCCTTTGTAAGCTCAGGACTTGCTCGAGTATAAACCCCCAAGCCACGGCTTTGTCACTGTGCACAAGGCGGCGAGACTAACTCGGTATAATAAATAGCCTCCGAACTTTTCGGGACGGTGGACGTAGGATCGATTGATATCCGAACCACTTTAAAAATACGTGTCTTGTTATTGCTTTCGATTCTTGTTGCATTGATTTTCTTGTTCATACGAAAACCTACTTTAAAATCATACAGCTGTCTCGGCATCTTGGCTGTCTATTCTTTGGGCGAGACTTGCTAAAACGGTTTTTCCACTCAGCGATTTGGGCCTACACTTTTCCGCAGCCCTGAACTCTACTGTTTGATGCGGGTCGGCTCGGTCGGCTAGCGAGATCTCGGTAGAGTCGAGACTCTTTGCCACACACGATTCGGAAACGGCTATTTGGTCTGCTTGAATTATTTCGGTAAGGCACTTTCTGAACAAGACTGTTCGTGTTCGAAGTTGAGAAAATCAGAGTCAGGTGTATTCACCTCCCCCCCCTCTACACTGGCCGTACACTCGGGACCAACAATTGGTATCGGGCGCACATTGTTCAACTAACCACACGAGTTCTATAAGACTCTCGTCGTTACGGCGAGTCTACTTGAGCGGATCGGAAAATCGTTTTCCTTTGCATATCACTCTACATTCATATCATTATTCTTCATGGGTGATATGTCGGGTATAAGGATCGTACCTATGTTCTCAGTAGAGAACTATGGGGTATGGTGGGTCAGGATGGAAGCACATACGACCTCCCTCCACGATAGTATGGTGAAGTACTTGAGGAAGGGCCTATCGTTCCTATGATCGGCGGCGTCGTGACTCGGGATGCGGCTTCTTTGGAGGAGGAATGGTGGCCAGGGAAGAAGATTCCCAAAGACGAAGTCTCTTCACTCCTGAGGAGAAGAAACTTCATAACTTAGGCCGTGTCGCCGAAGCGCTATACTAACCACCTTAAGTGATTCGTATCTTGGCGGGGGTTCGGAATGCAAGCTGCAAAGGAACTGCAGGACGCTCTAGCGCTGCGAGTCGGGGGACTCATAAGATAAAAGCTAACAAACTAGCTGTTGGAACTCCAAAAGGCTGGAAAATTTGTCTCTCATGCTGGTGACAAAATAGAAGATCTAAATGTCGGATTCACGAATCGATGAACTCCATCAGCGAGTGGGAAAGACGTTCGGCAACCGAGAGATGAATCACAAGATGCGAGGACGCTGGGGACGGACCTTTGGACACCTTTTGCCACTTTATTGCGCCATTCGATTTAGATGTTGTCTCTCTGACCATATCTTTTTGAGAACTTCGGGCGAAGAGTTTGAGTTCGACGGACCTCAGCGAAAGCAAAGGGTTGAAGGCGACAAAAAAATTGACCATGCCTTCAAAGCGTCGGTCGGCGCGGCATCTCCGCGACGAGCAAGATAACGAGTAAGGCGAACCTTCACTCAGACGACTTACAAGAAGGAAGTCTCGCTTAGAAGTCTGTCGTTGCTCGCCGTGAAGTATCGAGAAGGAAGGAGAGGCGCGAAAGCGACTAAAGCATGCAGAGGACACAAAAGGTAAGTCGGATTATACGCCAAAATGCACCCCGACTCACAATCCTACGAATGCGAGAAGAAGGATGACTCGGCACCATCAAAGGATAGCAAAAACAAAGAAGAAAGAGTCATCGCTTGCTACATTGCAAAAAGCCGGGACATTATCAATATGGCTGTCACGAGCTCGGTAGTCTTTGAGCGCGCGCACGCAGAGCAAGGAGAGAGAAATTCGCGAAAAGAGACAATCTTATATTGCGGGCGAAATCTCGGGACGACTCGAGAAGAAGTCGACTCCTTCATGGACTCATCGGATGATGAAGCGGCTTTTATGGCCTTAGAGCTTGAAGGTGAAGAAGCTGCGAAAAGTGCGTAATGGCGGGGAGAAGAGGATGAGGTAAATTCTCATGAACCACTTAACTCCTCTTCACCTTTGCACACACGACACTATTTTAGGTGCGAGATGAGAATTTGGACGTTGCTACCACTTATGAAGAACTATTAGGCGAACAAATTCGGATGAGTGCACGGCTCGGTAAGACTCTTCGGGGGTGGATACCACGAAAGTGGAGAATCGGGAGACTTTCTCGGGAGAGTCGGGCCGCTGCGAAGGCGAAGGACTTGTGTTGAGACTCGGGGAGGAGATAAACTCTCACGGTGGCCAAGTCTCGGCATCAAGAAGATCGAATTTCGGTTTTGACCAATGACTTAACTCGAGAAAGATGCTTTGGGCGAGTCTCTTGAAGCAAGAGCGTCGGGACTTCGGACCAAGCACGACACGCGAAAAAGAGTGATGATGCGGAAGAGCCGATGGTTGAGCGTTACATGGGCGGCGAAAAGAAGGTGGAGGCTATGCTTGCAAGCAACAAGCCCAAGCTTTGTAAGGAAGGACTTGGTTTCAACCGGGGAAGCTTCCTCATCTGCCCCGTACACTCGGAAGTGCGTCCAACTTATAGGTTTGTTCGAGGGGAAACAATCAATGCAAATGTTACGAACCCCTCGGCAAAGAAAAACAAAAGATGAAAGCACCTCATCCTACGCATCGGTATTCGACTAGAAGATCGGTACCACGACACCCCGGTTCGGTCGAGGGGGAACTAGCGGAGTTAAGTGGGGCGTCGGTATGGACCACCTCGGTTGACACATCCGGCTCGGTATGGGTCATATTACTATGGTCCTATAGTCGAGAAGAGGTTCCAAGAGTCGAGAAAAAGAAGAAAATCGCACAAAAGGCGAAGGTCGGCGATCCGCGGCTCGAGAAGATCCGGACTCCCGAACTGAACGGCCTAGAAGTCGGCTTTGACCGATCCGGTGGTCAAGTATGTTGACTTCAAGTGGAAAGAAAGCTATGCGAAACCACCAGGGTTGTTAAACAAATTTGGGTTACTAAAACTAACATCTAAGGACCCAAAAGGTAAATAAAGGGTACCTAAATATAATTCTGTTTTGCGGGTGCACAAAGATCCTTGGTATGTGGACGGTGGATGCTCAAGACACATGACGTACTAAAGGAACCTGCGAAGAATTATATAGGCTGAAGAAGGACCCGAGAATCGAGTTTGGAGACAATGCGAAAGGCTATACAAGAGGATATGGAGCACTCGGCATTGGGCGCCCACGGTTCCTAGAGTATCATATGTTGAAGGACTTGGCATAATCTTCTCTCTGTTAGTCAGTGCGTGATAACTCGAATAGAGTGATTTTTACGTTGGTTTTACGTGATGTCATTGATAAATCCACGGGGAAAACGGTGTTATCGGGTTCGCGTAAAAAGAATATATATGTAGGCGGCGGAACTCGGCGGAACACGAAGCTTGTGCGGTTGGCGAAGAACGACAACCGTCTTGGATGGCTTTGGCATAGGAGACTCGGCCGCCTCAACTTCAAAACGCTCAACAAACTAGCAAGGAACACTATAGCAAGAGGATTTGCCGAATGAAGTATTCGGCAAAGACACTTAGTGTGAAGCAGTATGCGAAGGGAAAGCAAACAAGGAATCAAAATCCACTGTTCCATCTCCTTCCAGCGATGGAATCCTTCGGTACTACATATGGATTTGTTCGGTCCGGTCTCTCCAGTGACAATCGGGGAGCAAGAATTATGCTTTAGTGGTCATCGATGACTACTCGTGCTACACATGGGTCATATTCATTGCCCAACAAGTCGGCGTCAAAATAGAGTTACCAACGCTTACGAAAAAGCTAAGCGTCGAGAAGAACACCAAGATAATCAAAATTCGTTCGACGGAGGAGGCGAGTTCCTTAATTCCATGGTAGAGGAGTTACGCAAAACCGAAGGGATTGAGCATGAGACATCTGGCTGCGCACCCCTCGGCGAACGGGGTTCTTTGAGCGAAAGAATCGCACACTCAAAGAAGCGGCAAGAACTCCACTCGCGGACTCGGGACTCCCGACCAAATTGCAGGCGAAGCGGCGCGTCTTGCATGTTATACTCGAGAACCGATCTCTGCGACAAAGCGGCATAAGAGAACACCATATGAATTATGGAACGGCGGGAAGCCTTCTTTATCTTATTTCCATATCTTTGGTTGTTCGTGCTTTATTCACAATAATGGGAAAGATCGGTGAAAACTTTTGATAGCAAGTCGGATCGGGGAGTATTCTTAGGATACTCTCGAGTCGGCAAAGCTTTCGGAGTATTCAACTATCGGAGCCTTTGCGTGGAAGAAAGCCCTCATGTTGTTTTTAATGAGTTTGCTGCGGAGACGGGAGCGATAACTCTAAGTACGAATACGAGGACATCGGTGCGCGGCTACGGGATACGAACCTAAAAGACAAACCCGAAAGGATCCGGCTTTGTTGGGATGATGATTCGAGATGAAGGCGAAGATAAACCTGCGAATACGAACCGGCAACGCAAGTAGGCGAGCAGTTGACTCTCTGAGCAGAGTCTATCCCCGGGTAACTCGGGTCGATGAAGAAACCTTAAAGGTAAGCGAGACCACTGCGAGAATAACAACTCGGGGGGGAACATCTATTAATGTTCTGAGTGAATCCCCCTGAACACGGAAGCTCGGTAGATCACACTCTCATTCTTGAATTGCTTCAATCTCGAGAATAGTACAAGCTGAAATGCCTAACTCACCTACTATACGTGTTGATCAAATTCCGGATGAAGAGCTGAAACATCGTAGATCGTGGCTAGATGCTCACACTCCTAATCTAATCATTGGAGATCCTTCGGCGAAGTCAAGACAAGATCCAGTTGTCAAGGAGAAAGCGCATTATATTCCTACTTCTTGTCTGCGAAGAGCCTCGAGATGATTGAGGATGCACTTAAAGATCTTGGCCTGGATCATAGCTATGCGGGGAGGAGGCTGAATCGGTTCACGAGAAGCGAAGTTTGGGAGCTTGTTGATAGACCCGGCATCAACACGTCATTGGAACAAAATGGGTCTTCAAGAACAAGCGAGATGAAAACAACGTTATAGTAAGGAACAAAGCAAGGCTCGTGGCGAAAGGCTCTTGTCAAGGCGGGGAATAGATTTCAATGAGACATTCGCTCCGGTTGCAAGGTTGGAGGCAATCGAGACTATTCCTAGCCTACGCAACACATCAAAGACTCGGAGTCCATCAAATGGATGTGAAGTCCGTGTTCTGAACGAGCGGCACTGCGAAAGAAGAAGTCTATGTAGAACAACCGCCCGGCTTTCGGCGGGGACATCGGGTTTATAGACTCGGAAAGGCTCTATATGGGTTAAAACAAGCACCCGGGGCTTAGTACGATACCATGTCGAGTTTCTTCTTGAGAAAGGCGCGATAGATCGCACGTTGTTCGGCATTCGGCGGAAGACGACTTATTACTCGTGCGAGATCTATGTAGACGACATTATCTTCGGATCAAAGAACGTCGTCATGTGTCGGCGGTTTGAGAAAATAATGAAGGACAAGTTCGAGATGTCAATGATGGGTGAAATGAACTATTTCCTCGGCTTTCAAGTCGAAGCAATGCGAAAAGGGAGCGTTCGTTAACCAAGGCGAAATACACTCGAGACCTCATCAAAAGATTTGGTTGCACATCAGGCAAACCTATCAAGATCCCGATGAACACGAATATGAAAATCGATCTTGATAAAGAGGGAGTATCGATAGACCAAAGCTGAATTTCGTGCAATAATTGGTTCCTTATTATATCTAACGGCTACTCGTCCGACATAACTTATGTTGTAGGTGTCTGCGCTCGATTTCGGGCGAATCCTAAGCGAGCCACATGGACTCGGCAAAGAAGATTCTCAGCTACCTCGGAGGCACACGACGTAGGTTTATGGTATCCGGTGATGATAATATTGAACTAAGCGGCTATTCGATGCGACTATGCGGGATGTAGAATTGACCGAAAATCAATTTCGGGGAACTTGTCGGTTCCTAGGCGATGGCGATCTCATGGTTTTCAAAGAAGCGGCACTCGGTAGCCACGTCAACTGCGGGCTGAATACATAGGCTGCCCGGAAGTTGTTGCGCCGAAATCCTTTGGGTGAGACGGCGGCTAAGAGACTATGGCGTCATTCGGGAATGAAGTGCCGATGTACTGCGGCGGTACCGGTGCTATTGCAATCACTCGAGAACCACTGTACTTCACACGAGATGCAAGCACGTGGACATTAGGCATCACTTCATTCGTGACCATGTCGAAAAGAAGGATATCGGGATGGAAAAGATCCCATCTTGACAAACAAAGGGGCGATATTCGACCAAGCCTCTAGGCGAATCAGATTCAAAGAACTTTCGGTAGAGCTAGGTCTGGCTGGACCCTGCGACCCCGGTCGGTAAGAGTCTTCAAGAGAGGACCATTTCGGTAAGGGGGAATGTTCACTCTCGATGCTGAGTATAACCGGTATTTAGAGAATCGGCAACCATCTACATGAGGTATCGGTGACTACTATGTTCGGTGACGGGTTTGCGTATCTCCACTCAGTAGTAACTAATAGAACAGTATTCTGCACTTATAACTCAGATTCAGCATGGTATTAATTATCTTAAAGTTCTTCATTTAATGAAAATGACTCTCATTTAATGCACGACATTCTATGCGTAAGTATGCTTGAATTGCACACGCATTTAATGCGTGTCCTCTCATAGTTACTACTTAGGCAAATTACAGCTGGCTTTGACTTAGGCGGCTACTTGTGATCATTACCTTCTTTATAATATCCAATCTTAACCGTCCATATCATAAAGCGGATTTAAATTTGGCCTTTGATCGAAAGCTGTTCACCTTCACGTTAGATATATATTTTCGATCATATCTTAGAAACCGCCCGTTAGTATATCTTCAAATCCTTTGCTCAGAAAATTACGAGATCTCTAGCAATCTTTTACTTGCTTCTTATCTTCTCTATTCTCGAGAATTTTATCGGTATGATTATTAAATCCGTTACTATACTTCATTATCTCTTTTCGGTATCGCTATACTAAGCTGTTTTATGAACAAACGATGCGATAATCTTTTCTTGTGACGAGATAAAATGGTAAATCTTTCTCTCGTCTCCCGCGGGGGGGAACATGCGGGAAATCTTAGACAAAGGCAGGTGTGCAGTGCGAACCGGTCGTGGAGTTTAGCGCTGCGACCTTGACTTCATGGACGAGATTTTCTCGTATACGAGAGCTTACGGATTGGAGCGAGTTCCTCTCAAGGAAGCCTACCTTCTTCCTTCCTCGACGGGTGTCTCGAGATATACCTCGGCTCGGATTCGATATACGGAGACATCATTGGGCGTTTTGCCTTCCACTCCATAGGCGATGCCTCTATGCGGCCGAGCGGATCTCAATTAAAGAAGCGCGAGGAGAAGCTTCGCTTTGCACTGCTTGAAGGAGTTAGCCATGTTGGCTACAACGATGACGGGATAGACGACTATCTATCTATATTTTGCGGAAAGCCTATCACATTCGGAGCGGCCTTCCCGAAAAACACTTATCTTTGCCCGGTTACGTGCACTAGCTTATATAGTCACGCGACCTGCGACAAGCCAAGCGGGTTCATTCGATCAAGTATCGAGACCCCGAATCCGGCTCATGATGGCAATATATGACAAACAAAAAAATCAGCCGGACGGAGTTCTTTCTTCGAGAGTTCATGGTTCATTTGCCAAATTTGATAAGGCGGCGTGCGACTTTGACGGTAAAAAAAGGCTAGCTTTGTATGGGTGAAGTTGTCCATCATGATACAAGATATACGTGGAGATGACCGAGATCACCTTTGAAGACAAGGTACACTTTAATGTAAAGAAGATCATGTTCCACAACAGAGCGAGCGGCTCTTGATAGATCGGTTCGGGGCCAGTCGCTTGACAAACCACGCCTACCAGAAGAGGTCTCCTCTAGCGAAAATTTCTAAGGCATCGCCTAAACGTCAGAAGAAAGCCATCGCCGATGTCCCTGCTGAATCAGAGGCTGCCGGAGGAAACTGCTGAACAACCAGCTGCGGCTTGAACGGGCTATTGAACGGCCTACTCGGCCTATGCGGCTAATAGATGAGTCGGAGTCCTCCAAGGAGACTCGTTCGGTGGAGAAGGCCGTCTCCGCTGAGCAGGACTCGAGAAGTGGATCAAGGGGTTCCGGTGAACCTGGCGAGTGCTGATATACAAACTACGGAAAGCCCGCTTGATATTCCACCACTCGGCAATTTGCCGTCTGTCTGAAAAGCAGGACGTCGCCCGTAGATCTTGACGACTCGAAACGGCGTGCGAGCGAGAATCAGTCGGAATGGAAGCCTCGGTGCTCGGATCTCAAGCATTCGAGAGATAGGCGACCAAATACCGGAGATCGTTGGACACCAAGACTTGGTGTTAATTGCTAGACGAGGCCGGGCTCCACATGCTCCCTAAGGTTCCGGGGGAGTGGCACCCGCGGCTTCGCCTCGTCCTTCACTACTCCTGTGATCAATTACATCGGGAGGAGCGGCACCTAAGAGCGGCGGATAGGCTACTCCGGGCCTGCTAACCTAGGTAACTTCAATGATCGAGGGCCGCGATGCGCGCCTGCGCACGATAGGCGGCGGACTTGAGCTCGGCCCCTCGAGATGGGTCGACCACGGCGGTCGGGACCCGCCCCCATGTTCGAGCCACAGGAAGCGATGAGGGAGTACCCCGAGACAAGGATACAAGCTGCTGAAACTTCGATCTACCGCTCGGTATCCTTGGGCTGTGAAGTCGGCGGTGGTACTTCAACGTCTACGAGCTGCTCGGCTCTTGCTAACATCTCGGTTTGAAGAAGCGCCCGGCCCAGAGGCCGATGCTCAAAGTCCGTGGCCAAGGGCGAAAAGCCAAGGAGCTCATAACGAGCTCTGGCAAAGCTTTCCATAAAGTATGGAAGAAAGCTGCTTTGAAGCCGCTGCGGCGAGCTTCGGGGGTGAAAACCTCTCTATCAGGCTCGTTTGCCCACGATGTCTCTTCCATTGTCTCAAATGCGGCGGCAAGCGAGAGACGGGACTTTGAAGATCGGCTCGAGTGATTCGGGAGGGACGAGGCCAAGCGCTTGAAGAATTCAAGGCCTCTCGGTCCACTATCTTGAATCGGTCTCAAACCTATCCCGGGCAGCTGTGCTCGAGACTCAACAATATTCAACAAGCTCACGGAGGATAAGGTGTACGAGAAGGCGCGGAATTTAAGGGCTGCAGCTGAACTCTCCCACAAGAAATACGGTGAAGATCTTACTTCGAGAGGAATGAGCTGCATGAGGCGGCGACAAAAATCAAAGACAAACTCGACTCTCTGTCGACCTCTTACAAAAGCCTAGACCTAAAGGTATCCGCTCCAGACTCCGGTAATAATTGATGATGCCAAAAAGGGGGAAGGAAAGGATAAAAGGGAAGAAAAGAAATGCGGTGAAAAAGGGGACAAGTCAACCCCCAAGTGACCACGACTAAACCCGCGACCAAATTCACTAAGGGGGAAGCTCCACTTGAAGCCCGCCAAGAAAACCGGGTCGATAGCGGGCCAAGCGAAGTTCGGACTATTCTTGCATTCTTGGACCAGTGAAGAGACCAAGGGTGTCTCGCTGCGAGCACGGCGGGAGAGACCGGCCCAGTGGCTCCGGAACAACTACTCACGCAACCCGGACTCCTACGATATTGTTAAGGAGGTTCTTTGAGTATCTTTGAACATGATGATTCGGAAGAGGAAGAAGCCCCTCTACCACCGCTTTGTTCGAGGCAAAGGGAAGAAATCTTGGAACTCCCGACCCCTCCGGCAAAGAAATCAAAGAGATACATTTACTGGCGAAGAGGAGGCTCGGATAGCGGTGACGAGAAGCTTGCTAGGGGAGATAGCCAAAGGCGGGGCGCCGACAAGCCTAAAGAAAAAGACCTCTCAAGGCAAAACTAAGGCACCGGCTCGAGGCGGAAGGAAAGCGCTAGGTTGCCTCCAAGGAAGCTCAAGATTCATGATGATGAAGATAGAGAAAAGGAAAAGGAGCAACAACGAGAAGAATGCGAGAAGCAAGGTACATCGAAGAGAAATCCGGTACCCTGTGCGACTCGAGAAGACTCTCCTCACCAACCTTCTTATATGAGATCCAAAGAACAAGATCTTTGAGATTGAAGCCATTTTCGCTCGAGATGGATAGGTATCACTACGAGAGGAGAGGAAGCCGGACAGATAGAAGGCGCCGGACGAGAGAATACATATGGCGGACCTTGAGGCGGCGAGAATTCGTGCTTGAACAAGAGGCCGGTGAGAGTACCTTCAAAAGGCGATATTCCTTATCGATACGAGAAGGTTCGGGGAAGCCGGTGATCCGAAATCGCATAGATGGCCAGGACGAGACGATTGGATGCTGCTCGGTTTACTCGAGAGATGGGAATCCGCAAAGATAGAGTTTATCAAGCGCAATTATTTACGGAGGTTACGGCTAGACAAGGCTAAGGCCGATGCTTACACGAGAATGGATGATGATAACGAGAACCGGATCTATACGTATACTTGCGTAAAGCCGTGTGCGAAGGTATAGAAGTCGGTGTTCCCGAGCCCGAGAATCATTCCTCCACCAAGAAGAAATGATGACTCGAGTCCATCATGGAGTAATAGAAAAGGAAGTGAAGAATCTTTGCCGCGAGCGAGAGGACTTGAAGAAGATGAGCCGGCGGACTTAGTTGAATACAGGGCGAGGAAGAACTCATACGAGAATGTATGGCTTGCCCCTACTGAGTCGGGAATCGCAGAACTTTATGGACAGGATCAAGCAGTACAAGCGTTCTTAGTATTAGATTTCTTTAACTTCCTAGCTTAGGAAGAGATGTAATGTACTGAACTTTCATATCTTATATATACATTCTCTTTTGGCTCAGACAATATCTTATTGTCTAAATAGCCGTGTTTGTTTTATGCTTAAACACTCAGAATCACTGAAGTGATTGCTGACTCACACACTCACTTTATCTTACTTGTCAGCTTATTGCTTCTCTAGATCTGATAGTCTAGTTGTTGTGTTTCGGGGCAATTGTTTAGATAGAGGAAAATTGTTTTGCCCTGCTCCCCTCAGTAGACTAGAACTTGAAGAACAAACTCCACTGATCCTACTTGTAATATTGTAAGGAGCTATGTTTCTAATAGTTTAGTGTTAGCATAGATGATAGGTTTTGGCATCATCAAATAGGGGAAATTGTTGGGTGATGATTTTATCCTCAGCACTATTATACATAGTGGGAAATGATTACGTCTTCGGCAGCGGCCAGTAAGCTCAGTAGCCTCGTGCTCTGTACCTATCTGAAGATTTGAAGATCCAAAAACCCTATCTTGATTGATGAACCATTCCCATGTAATTGTTTTGTCTCTGAGGTTTCAGACTTAGTAGACACTCTGCTCTGGTTAAGGCGGTCAGTAGCTTATCAGCCTCGGCACGGAAGTAGGAGGCTCGGTATTCTTTGGACTCGGCGGGAGCGATATGCGAAGGAGTCGGTAGGCGAACTCGGCGGGAGTAGTTCATCCGAACTCGAGAGATGACCATCGGTAGAGTACCCTCGGTTTGTCTCTCTGCGAATGAAGATCGGACTTCGGCAACGGAGACGGTCTTACGAGCGTCGGACACTTTTTTGAATATACAATCGGTATTATCAAGTACGAGGAAAAGAGAAGTGAGCTTACGTATGCCTCAAAGTACGTTACTGTCTCAACCACTCCATAATCCTCGACAAATGACAAGTATACACGTGTCTCTACCTACTAAAGGCTGGAAGTCAACATATTTCCGAGAAAAGGAGGGAAAGGACAATCGTTACATCCTTCAAAAAGAGTCGTTAGCTACCAAAAGAGAGAGAAAGGAAGATCGTCTCCAACGGATCTTTTCCAATCTACTGCTCCATAAATAGAGGGATATTTCAAGCCTTGAAAAAGGGGGCACAAGAAAGAGAGACGAATGCGCATAAGCTAACAACGAAAACAAACACAAGCGTTCAAACGAGCTAGAACCGAGAAAACCCTAAGTCTTCGCAGAATTTGAAGATCTATCTCCGGTGAAAGACTACCTTGTTAGCTCATAGGGAACCAAGCTAAAGCTGTTAGAAGAGCCTCTAGTATCCAAATCGACGATACACGAACCTAAAGCTTATTTCGTTTGTTCGTCGATCTAGAAAGCCACTCTCTCATTCCGTATCCCTCTAACCACTAAGCTCAACGAGAATACACTTATAGCTTAGACGAAGGAGTTCATATTTGAACCCGATCCTTATTGTAAAAGGACTCCTTCATAGTTGGAGAAGTTTGTCGAACACTTTAGTTTGATGCCTTTGTAAGCGGGACTTGCTCGATATAATCCCCAAGCCGCGGCTTTGTCCTGCGCAAAGGGCGGCGAGACTAACTCGGTATAATAAATAGCCTCCTGAACTTTTCGGGACGGTGGACGTAGGATCGATTGATATCCGAACCACTTTAAAAATGTGTCTTGTTATTGCTTTACGATTCTTGTTGCATTGATTTTTCTTGTTCATGCGAAAACCTACTTTAAAATCATACAAGCTTTGTCTCGGCATCTTGAAGCTGTCTATTTCTTTGGCGAGACTTGCTAAAATGGTTTTTCCACTCGGCGATTTGGGCCTACACTTTTCCGCACCGGCTGAACTCTACTGTTTGATGCGGAATTCGACTCGGTCGGCTAGCGAGATCTCGGTAGAGTCGAGACTCTTTGCCACACATGATTCGGAACGGCTATTTTGTCTGGCTGAATTATTTGATGCGGCTCTTTCTGAACGGGGCCCATTCGTGTTCGAAGTTGAGAAAATCGGAGTCAGGTGTATTTACCCCCCCCCCCCTCTACACCTGACCATACACTCGGGACCAACACTTGGATACTAGAGGCTTTGAATCTAATTCAGCTTGGTTCCCTCTGAGCAAGAATGTCGCCTTTCGCTTGAAGGTTTTCTCTGAAGTTCTTGCGAAAAGCTTAAGTCGGTTGGCTTTTTGCCCGTAATCGCTCGTGTGTTCTTCGTATGTGTCTAGGTGAGATTCAATTTGAATTCTTCCCTCTATTTATAGAGATGTGTCTTGGAAAGATCCGTTGGAGATGATGATCCATGTGTCACTCTCTTTAGTAGCTAACGGCTCTTTTTAAAGAAATCTGGCAGAGTCTTTTCCCTACATTTCTGGAAATATGTTGACTTGCAGCTTTAATCAGAAAGTAGATAGCTGGCTACTTGTCATTGGCTGAGGCTTAGAAAGTAGTTGAGACAAACAGACTTCAAGGCAGATCTGAAGATAACTTTCTGAACCTCGTATGACTCTACTGATTTAACAAGTAAGATCATTGACGGTCGAGGAGAGGCGTCGGCCGTTGTTTTGTCGACCTTGGTTGATGGTATACTCTGCTTGAGTCCGACTCTGCGAAGGTCAACTACGAGTTCGGTGAGCTGCTCTGCTTGAGTCCGGTTCAGCGACTTCTTTCGATATCTTTGCTCTTCTTTGAGTCGGCCACTATTGAGTAAGAGAGCCTCACGGTATCTTTGCTCTGTTTGAGTCCGGCACTACGAGTCTTCACTCCCGTGGTGCGGGGCGATAGTTTGCGAAAAGTCGGCGGACATAGCGGCGCTGAACCATGTACAAAGGAATATCTATTGAGTCTGAAACTCTCACAGACAGAGTCAATACAATTACAACTCAATGGTTCACCAATCAAGTTTAGGGTTTGGGATCATTCAAATCTACTAGCACTATGCTACTGAATCATCTCCCAACAATTTCCCCCTATTCGATGATGCCAAAACCTAACACTACAAACGGTCAGAGAAAAATTCCTTACAAATATTACAAGTAGAATCAGTGGAGTTGTTCATCAAGTTCTAATCTATTGAGGGAATACAGGAGAGAAATATCAGAACCTATACAGAATTCTAACAACAATTTCCCTTATACATCTTTATACAACAAATTTCCCCCATGCTTCTAACAAAAGAATCTATTAATCTAAGTAAAGACAGGCAGACACAGATATCAGCAGTGAGTGTGTGAGTCAGTAATCACTTAGGTGATTCTGAGTGTTAAGCTTAAATAAACAAGGCCATGAAGACAATAAGGTATTGTCGGGCCAAACAACAAAGATGTTTTATATATGATAAGAATTTTCAGTACAGTACATCTCTTGCTATTATAAGAAACAAAATAAGATACAAGAAGTTATCTATCTCCTGAACTGCTGGATCCTTGCCTTGAAATCTCTGGATTTTTCTTACGCGAGAGAAGCGATCCGTACATCGGAAAGTATCTTTTACGTATACGCATCTTGGCACATCGGCGGGGTCGAGAATCATCAAGATCTAAGGCTTTGATGGCACTTCTGACTTCTCCTTCTATCACTCCAGTATATAATGAGCCATCAAGCATCTGTGGAGGAGGCAGAGACCTAGGAACGGGAACTCAGACATCTTCCTTATCAGCTAAGGCTTTCTGGACTCTGGCATATATCTTAGGGTCGCTCACCAGAAGCCATTCAGCAAAGGCGTTGCTCTTATGCATACCGGGCCAGTACCTCCAGACGAAGTACCTCTTGATAAATTCAGCTTTAAGCGTTTCCCATCTCTGTGTCCGTTCCCATGTCATCCACTTGTCAACTCTTTACCATCTGTGAATCTTTTAGTCAGTAGGTTTCCTGCCTCGCCTATATTTATATGGAATTTCAGCTTCCTTATCAGGTACCCTCTCTCGATCCTCTTTCTCAGTTCTCAGCCTGAGAGCTTCTAAGTCCGCAAGTCTGAGCCTCTCTCTAGCTTCACTAATTTGCCTTGCTTCTGCCGTCCTGTCCAAGGCTCTTTCTATCGTGTCCCAAATGTCTTTCATTTCCAATTCTTGTTCTTTTGAAGGGACTTAGGAAGGAACATGTTGTTCATCGACTCGGGTGATTGTGATTTGGATTTGGAACCTGAAGTATCACCCTGTTGTCCAGACTTGGACTTTTCCTACTGCTGTTGTTGTTCAACTTCCTTCTCTTTGTCGGCCTCATCGCCGATTCTCAGTTTTCTTGGGGTAGGCCTAGTTCCAGTCTTCTTTCCCCCTGAGACCTTTGTTTTACCCTTTACCGGAGCTTTCTTTGGTTTATTGGCAGCTTCTGCTTTAGCAATCTTCCAGGCCAAGTTTTTCGTTGGCCTCAATCTGAGCTTGCTCCTCAGGACTAATGTATCATTTAGATCCTTTTTGTGGTGGGGTTGGGAGTTTCAGCTTTTTCTTCCCTTTTCCCGCCACTGGAGGAGGCAGAGGAGTCTCCTCCTCATCTGAGTCCTCTTCAATGAAGTCAGCAACCTCCTGAATATGTTCAATGGGAGTTTGGGTTGCTGAGTCCTTTGGTCCTGAGCCGCTTGGGCCAGTCTCAGTGCGGCCTAAATCACCTGCGCTTGAGACACCCTGGGCTTGACCTGGAGTCCCTTGGGGGTCAGTGGGAGCTGATTGTCGTTCAGCTGCTCCTCGTGTTGACCTTGTCGCCCTTGGTGTCCTCAATGTCCTTTCCCCTTTTTTGGCATTATCAGCTGAGCCAGGGGTAGGGACCTGAACTCTCTTGTTCAGCCCTTCAAATGCGGTAGCCAGCTTGTCCAGGGCTGTCTGCATTGTCTCAAGGCATTGGTGGAGGCCGTTCCTCTCTTTGATTAGATCATCACTGTACTTTTTATGTGAGGAATCCACCCGATGTACGAATGCTTTGCAACTTAGAATCAATTTTCTCTTCAAGAGTCTTACGAAGTGATTGAATTCGAGCTCGGAAGTTTGACTCGGTGAGGAAGCAGTTCGGTATGTCTTTGAGTGGTTTGCCTTAAAATCTTCCAATAATTGCTTCTGGGCAGCTTCCAGCGACGCTTGTTGCTTCTCGAACTCTGCTCTATGAGTAGATAGGGCATTGGTGAGTATAGATGAGAAATCAGGAGCTGTTGAGTTTTGAATGGAGGTCCTCAGCTCCTTTATCTCCTCACTCTGAGCAAGAGTAACTTCTTCCATGTCTTATGGACAGCCTTGGCCAAAAGTTGATTCTGAGCTCCTTGAATTTTTAAGACTTTGGCAATAGTCTTGGACCGTCGGCTCTTGGTGGGCACAACCTCAAGCGGACCCGGCAATAGGCCGTTGCGGGTCCGCGGCGAGAGGTTCCAACCGCCGACTTTACTGGAGGGAGGATGGTGAGAGGTAGTTCAGCAGTTGAAGGTTGGGCACCCTCCTCCAGTTGAGTTCCCTCAACAGGCTTCTCAGGGCCTGTATCACTGGGCGGGTCCTGATCATCAGGATCAGACCCTTCAGAAGGCGCGGCTGCTATAGGATTGCATTCGTTCAGAATAGCAGCATAAACGCCCTTAAGTCATCTAAGGAACTAATATCGGCAGGCTCAGAATAGCCTATCTGTTCGCGGAGTATCAGCTCCTCTTCTTGCAGCTCTTCGCAGGTATGGTGTAGAATAAGCTTGTTCAGAGTGGACCATTCCTAGAACTGATCAGCATGTGAAGCCTGGCCTGCCTCGCTAGAGCGATCAAGTCAGAGTGACTTGATATCTTCGGTATGGCCTCTGAGACTTCTCGGGAGGATCTATTCTGAAGAGCTTCAGCCTCTAATCCGATGGTCTCGGCTTCTGTGCCAGACTCGAGTCATCCAATTCAATTGGAGACGTGGCCTTCTCAGCAGAAGGGATGCTGCTGGGGGTGGAACGTCCAGTGGGGTCTGAGAGATAGGAGTAGATGGTTCAGCTTCGGACCCCTGTTCCACTGTCACTTCCCTTTCAGTGGAGACTGCCTTCTCCACTGAGATTGTTTTCTCAGAAGAGTCTGATTCATCTCGCAGTCGGAAGGGAGGAGTAATAACTAGTTCAGAAGTCGTCTTCTACTTCTTAAACGGAGTCTTCTGAGCATCTTTCGGTGGTGTTCTCTTCTTAGTCGGAGTGGACTTCTTCCCTTTCATAGGCTCGGCGAGGCCACCTTGTCTATCTGAAGGGTTCTTTGTCTTCTTTGTGAAATCTGATCTTCTTTGGGTTAAAGTACCCCTTATCTGCATAAGTGATGTGATCAGCACCACAGAAGTCCTCGATCATTACTGTCAGCTTCATCCTGTAGAGAAGCTTTCCCTTGACAGTTAGGTTGTTCGTGATCTTTTCGAACTTGGCAGCCTGAGTCTGAAATTCTTTCAAGAAGAATTCCATCCAATTGACCTGAGCTCTATCGTAGATTGCCATCATCATCTGGAGCTTCGGTCTGGACACTTGGTCAAAAGAGCCAGCTTGGCTAGTCAGAATCTGAGTGACTATATATACCAGTGCTCTGTATTGCGGTAGCATGGAGTTTTTTGGGAAGGCAGCCCTGAATGACGTCGGCTCGCCGCAGAAAATCTCGAAGTATTCATCGATCAGGTCATCCTTATATCCAGCGACAATGATCTTTGTGCTTGGCAATTGAAAGCTCCTCTGAAAAGCTTGCTTAATTGACATCTGTTTAATCTCAGAGTCAGCACGGGCGAGGTCTATGACATTGTGGATGATGAAGCGCCCAGTATTATCTCCGTCTACTGAATCGGAGTTCAAGTACAGCTCTGAAACCTGTCGCGGAAGAAATAAGGCTGGCTTCCTACACAAGAATCCCTCAAGGCCTGATGCCCTTAGCACCTCAAATACGTCTGACATGATCTCGAGTTCGCAGGTGTCGAACTCCATGATCGGCTCGCACCAAACTTTATCCTTCTCTAGGATCTCTACAATGTTGGCCTGGGTAACAACAACAACATTCTTCGTTGCCATGTCTATAATCTGCAAAACTAAATATCAGTTTCGAAAAACATTATAAGTAAACATGGGATACTGAATATGCATGTAAGTTTACCGTTATAACTTCTGAGAAATTTTGGAAACAGTTTGCAAATAATGGATTGAGTTCTCAGAAAATTTAGGGTTTAGTTGCAGAGAGTGAAAATGGCGGTTTTTCAGACTTTAAACGTAATATATATGATCAAGAAGATGAAGAGTTTCACATCGACGGTTCAGTTTAAATTTGGTTTTTGAGATGGACGGCCAGGATTCAATGTTATAAAATAGGTAATGATCAAACTAGCCGCCTAAGTCAACTTACAGTTGTAAATAGCCAAAGGAGTAACTTGATAAGACAAGCATTTAATGTGCGGCAGAGTTCATCAATCTTAGCATAGAATGTCGTGCATTTAATGAAATCGTTATATTAAATGACATTCTCTTAAGGCATTGAATAAGATGCTGAATCAGAATCATTAATGCATTAAATATTATGTTGGCTACTAAGAAGAGATACGCAAACCTGTCAGTTGAACATCGTAGTCAGCTGATACCACATGTAGATGGTTCTTTGAGTCTCCATGTATCTTGAATAAGTCGATGCGAGAGTGAACATTCCCCCCTTGTTGAATGCTCCTTTCTTGAATCCTCTTCTTTGCTTGGAGTCAGTAGGGTCCAGCACCCCCAACTCTACTAAATGTTCTCTGAATCTTACTTCAGCTAGAGGCTTGTACAGAATATCGGCCCTTTGATGGTCAGTATGGATCTTCTCAATTCTGATATACTTCTTTTCGACATGGTCACGAATGAAGTGGTGTCTGATGTCCACGTGCTTGCATCTAGTATGAAGTACATGATTCTGTGTGATTGCGATTACCTTGGAGGCACATTGCACAAGATCGGCGCTTCGTTACGAATGACGTTATAGTCGCGTAGCTGCTGTCTTAGCCAAAGGATTAGTGTTGGTCCCGAGAGCACGTTCAGGTGTAGAGGGGGGGTGAATACACCTGAAAACCGATTTCTCAACTTAAACACGAACAGTCCTTTTTAAGGATATTGTCGTCTTTGAACAGGGTTTAGCGGACCCGGATAAGGCATTACGAATCGTGTTGGCGAGTGGCCGGCTCTGCGAGATACGCTGGGCGGCGAGAGTCGGATTCGGTATCTTGCGAGATAGAGTTCATTGGTGCGAAATAGTGTAGGCCCGGTTCGGTTGAGTTGGAAGCGTTTTTAATAAAAGCGGTTTCGAGTAGATTAGTGCTGTCCGGTTAAGTTCGCTTGAAACTCGTTTGAATGATTTAAGAAGGCTTTTCGGTATGAACGGTTAAATCAATGCAACGGTGAAAAAGAATACGAGACACAAGACACAGAGATTTTTAAAGTGGTTCGGACATAAATGCATAGAACTGTTCTATTGACAATTCTTAAGGCATTGAATACTCGTGTAGATGGTTGTTGAGTCTCTACGCACTGATTTTACTCAGTACTGAGAGTGAACATTCCCCCTCCTGAATACTCCTCTCACGGATCCTGCGTCTTGGCCGGAGTCGGTAGGGTCCGGCCAGACCTAGCTCTGCGAAAGGCTGAATCGGCTTCAGCTAGAGGCTTGGTCAGTATATCGGCCCTTTGTCGGTCAGTATGGATCTTTTCCATCCTGATATCCTTTTTCTCGACATGGTCACGAATGAAGTGATGTCTGATGTCCACGTGCTTGCATCTTGTATGAAGTACGGGATTACGAGTGATTGCGGTGGCGAATGCTTTGTCGCTCGAGAAGATTGGCACTTCATTTTGAATGACGTCGTAGTCGCGTAGCTGCTTTGTCTCGGCCCAAAGGATGTGGGCGCGGCAACTTCCGGCGGCCATGTATTCGGCTTCGGTAGTTGGCGTGGCTGCGAGTGATGTTTCTTTGAAAACCATGAGATCGGCTTGCTGCCAAGGAGCGACACGTTCACGAAGTTGATTTTCGGTCGATTCTACACCTGCATAGTGAGCATCGAGAATAACCGGTTAGTTCTAGATTATCATCAGTTGGATACCATAAACCCATGTCGGGTGTTCCTACGAGATAGCGGAGAATCTTCTTTCTTTGAGTCCATGTGACTCTGCTTTGGATTCGCCTTGAAATCGAGCACGAACACCTACGGCGTAAGTTATGTCGGGGACGAGTAGTTGTTAAGTATAATAAAGAACCAATTATAGCACGAAATTCGGTTTGGTCTACTGATACTCACTCTTTTTTAAGATCAATCTTCATATTCGTGTTTATCGGGATCTTGATAGGTTTGCCAGATGTGCAACCGAATCTTTTGATGAGGTCTCGAGTGTATTTGTCTTGATTAATGAATGTTCCCTTCTCGGATTGTTTGACTTGAAAGCCAGGAAATAGTTCATTTCTCCCATCATTGACATCTTGAACTTATCCTTCATCATTTTCTCAAACTGCTGACACATGATGACGTTCTTCGAGCCGAAGATGATGTCATCTATGTAGATCTGCACGAGTAATAGGTCGTCTTCCAGTCGAATGCTGAATAATGTGCGATCTAGTGTGCCTTTACGAAAACCTTTACGAAGAAGAAACTCGAGATAGGAGTATCGTACCAAGCCACGGGTGCTTGTTTTAACCCCATCTGAGCCTTTACGAGTACATAAACTTGATGTCTCTGGCTGAAAGCCGGGCGGTTGTTCCACATAGACTTCTTCTTTCGGCACGCCGTTCGGGAAGCGAGACTTCACATCCATTTGATAGACTACGAATCTTTGATGTGTTGTGTAGGCTAGGAATAGTCGATTGCCTCCCAATCTTGCAACTAGAGCGAAAGTCTCGTCAAAATCTATCCCTTCGACAGACGGTAGCCTTTTTGCCACGAGTCTTGCTTTATTCCTTACTATGGCGTTGTTTTCATCCCGCTTGTTCTTGAAGACCCATTTTGTTCCAATCACATGTTGATGACGGGAGTGCGTCGACAAGCTCCCAAGCTTCGTTTCTCGTGGGCGGTTCGGCTCCTCTGCGTGGCGTGATCCGGTCGGCATCGTTCGATACGTCCTCGATTGTGCGAGGTTCTTGATAGACAAGAAGCGGGAGTATAAGGTGCTTTCTCCACGACGAGAATCTTGATCTTGTCTTTACGCTTGCTGAAGGATCTCCAATGATTAAATCAGAAGTATGAGCATCCAGCCACGATCTTCGATGTTTCAGCTCTTCATCTGAAATTTGTTCAACACGGACAGTAGGTGAGTTAGGCATTTCAGTTGTACTATTCTGAGATTGAAGAAGTTCAGTTATGAGAGTGTGATCTACTGAGTCACCAAGTTCAGGGGAATTTAGCTCAGGAACTTCAGTTGTTCCCCCTGAGTTGTTATTCTCAGTAGTGGTCTCAGTTACCTCATGGGTTTCTTCATCGACCTGAGTTACATGGGATTAACTCTGTTCAGGAGAGTCAATCTACTCAGCTACCTCTGCTGTATGTTGAGATTCAGTAGACTTGTCTTCAGTTTCCTCATCTGAATCATCATCCCAACATAGCTGGATCTTTTCGACTTTGTCTTTTAAGCTCAGATCCTGTAGTTGCTTGCGATGTCCTCGAGATTGATTTAGAGTTATTGCTCCTTTCTTGATAGCAAACTTCATTAAAAACAACATGAGGGCTTTCTTCCACGCAAAGGGTCCGATAGTTGAATACCCTGAAAGCTTTGATGACCCGAGAGTATCCTAAGAACACTCCCTGATCTGACTTGCTATCAAAAGTTTTCAGCTGATCTTTCCCATTATTATGGATAAAGCACGAACACCCAAAAATATGGAAATAAGATAGAGAAGGCTTCCTGCCGTTCCATAGTTCATATGGTGTCCTCTTATCTTTGCTTTGTCGGTAGAGATCGGTTACGAGTGTAACATGCGGTGTCGGTAGCTTACGCCGAGAATTTGGATGGGAGTCACTGAGTGCGCAGTAGAGTTCTTCTTTGCTTCTTTGAGTGTTCGATTCTTTCGTTCGGCAACCCTATTCTGGCGAGGGTGCGCGCGGCAGATGTCTCATGCTCTATTCCATACGCTTTGAGAACTCCTCCACCATGAAATTAAGGAACTCGGTTCCTGCTGTGCGAACGTATTTTGACAATTTTGGTGTTCTTCTCGACACTGAGCTTTTTCAGAAGCGTTGGTAACTCTGTTTCGACGTCAGACTTATTGGCAATAGATATGACCCATGTGTAGCGCGAGTAGTCATCAATGACCACTAATGCATACTTCTTGCCTCGGTTGTCACCGGGAGAGGCCCGGACCGAACAAATCCCGTATGTAGCGGTGAAGGATTCCATCGGTGGAAGGAGATGGAGCAGGTGGATTTTGTTTCTTTGTTTGCTTTCCCTTCAGACATGCTTCACACTGAATACTTCATTCGGCAGTCCTCTTGCTAGAGTGTTTCTTGCTAATTTGTTGAGCGTCTTGAAGTTGTGATGGCTGAGTCTCTGTGCTAAAGTCGGCCCGTTCTGCTTTGTCATTCTTCGCCGACAGACAAGCTTGAGTTCGGTGAGTTCCGGTCGGCTACATAGATATTCTTCTTGCGCGAACACGATAACACTTTGTTTTCCCCAATGGATTTATCAATAACATCACGAAACCGGCGTCGAAATATCACTCTATTTGAGTTATCACAAAATTGACTAACGGAGAGAAGATTATCTTTGAAGTCCTTCAACATATGATACTTTTGGAACTTTGGCGAGTTCAATCTTTGAGTGTTCCATAGCCTGCGGTATAGCCTTTGGCATTGTCTCCAAACTTCATTCGGGGTCCTTCTTGGTTGTATAATTCTTGACAAGTCCTTTTGGTAAGTCGTGTGTCTTGGCGTCCCTGTCCACATACCAAGGATCTTTGTGCACGCAAAAACGAGAATTATATTTAGGTACCCTTTATTTTGATTTTGGGTCCTTAGATGTTAGTTTTGGTAACCCGTATTTGTCTTACGACCACAGTGGTCTCGGACAACTTCTTTCCACTTGCGTCGGCATATCGACCCGGTGGGTGGTCGATCTCGACTTTTTAGGCTTTTCGGGTTCGGGAGTCCGATCTTGAGTGGGTAGGCTAGCGACCTTTGCCTTTTGTGCGGCTTTCTTCTTCTTCTTCGACTTTTGGATCCTCTCGACTATAGGATCATAATAATATGACCCATCTTGAATTTGGATGTGTCGGTGAGGAGGTCTATCTTGGTCGGCCCATTTTGATTTCTTTGGTTCCCCCTTAGCGGGGCGGGGTGTTTTAGTGTTGATCTTCTTGTCGAGTGCTTGATGTGTAGGATGAGGTACCTTCATCTTCTGTTTGTTCTTGGCTAGGGGATTCAGTATGTCTGCATTGATGGTCTCCCCTTGAACAAACCTATCAACAAACCTATATTTAGGTACCCTTTTCAGTATCTTCTTCATTTTCAAGCTCTAAGGCCATGAAGGTTGCTTCATCATCCGATGAATCCATGAAGGAGTCGACTTCATCTGAGTCGTCTGAGAGTTCACAAGCAATGTATGCTTGTCTCTTCTTGATGAACTTCTCCCTTCGAGCTTTGCGTGCTGCTCGTTCAGCTGAGCTCAGGACAATCATACTGATAATGTCCTTGCTTTTTGCAGTTGTAGTAGGTGGTGACTCTTTCTTCCTTACTTTCACTGTCTTTTGACTGTGCTGAGTCATCCTGTTTCCTACATTCAGAAGTATGTGAGTCAGGAGTGCGCTTGGGTGTGTATTCATTCTTACCCTTAGAGTCTCTAACAACTCTTGAGAGCTTTTTGCGCCTCTCTTTCTCCTTCTGGTAATTTACGGCAAGCAGTGCGTATTTCTTGGCTAGATTGCCTTCTTGTATGTCAGTGAGTGAAGGTTCAGCCTTGCTAGGAACATTTGGAGGCTGCTTGGGCGCCGATGCTTTGAATGCATGGTCGATTTTGGTGTCGGCTTCGGCTCATTTGCTTCCTTTGAGGTAAGCCAAACTCGAATTCATCTGCTTTGAGTTCTGAAAAGATATGGTCAGGAGTAACAATATCTAAATCAAAATGACGTAGTAATGTAGCGAAAGGAGTCCAGTGACCATCTGGCAGTGCCCTCAAAATCTTGAGATTCATTTCTCGGTTGGATAATGTCTTTCCCAGCCTGTTGATGGAGTTCATCAGATTCGTGAATCTGATGTTGAGATCTTCAATGGTGTCATCAGGCATGAGCGACAATCTTTCCAGCTTTTGGAGTTCCAGCGCATGTTTATTTGCTTTGATCTTCGAGTCCCACGACTCGATAGTGCTTAGAGCATCCCGAGTTCCTTCGCGGACTTGCGGTCCTGAACTCTCCCGAGATAGGAATCATTCGGGGTGGTTAGTATGGCGTTTTACGGCGACACGGTCTAAGTTATGAAGCTTCTTCTCCTGCGGGGTGAAGAGACTTCTATCCTTGGGAATCTTCTTCCGGTCACCATTCTACCTCCATCTGCTTGGATCCGGGTTACGACACTATCTATCATGGGGACGATAGGTCCATCCTCAAGAACTTACGTACATGCTTTGTCGTGGAGAGAGGTCGAGATGGGCTTCCATTCGACTCGCCCGTATGTCGTAGTTCTCTCTACGAGAACATGGGCACCATCCTTATACACGACATATCGGACGTATTTGATAATGATATGAATGAAGAATGATATGCGGTGAAGGCGTTTTCGGATCCGTTCAAGTAGACCGGTTTGAGAATAACAAGAGTCTTAGAGAACTCCTGCTTTGATACCAATTGTTGGTCGAGAGCACGTTCGGGTGTAGAAGGGGGGAGAATACACTGAAAACCGATTTCTCAGCTTAACGCGAAGCAGTCCTTTTTCGGGATAGTGTACATGATGAACGAGGTTCGGCGGACCCGGAAAAGGCTGTTACGAATCGTGTTGGCGAGTGGCGGCTCTGCGAGATGCGCTGGGCGGCGAGAGTCGAAGTCGGTATCTTGAAGATAGAGTTCGGTGGTGCGGAATAGTGTAGGCCCGGTTCGGTTGAGTTGGAAGCGTTTTTTAATAAAAGCGGTTTGGGTAGATTAGTGCTGTCGAGTTAAGTTAGTTGAAACTTCGGTTGAATGATTTAAGAAGGCTTTTCGGTATGAGCGGTTAAATCAATGCAACAATTAAAAAGAATACGAGGACACGAAGACACGAGAGATTTTTAAAGTGGTTCGGACACAAAAATCCTACGTCCAGCTGTCCCGAATGATCGGGAAGCTATTTATTATGCGAGGTAGTCTCGGTTGGTTTGTCTGTTGGACAAACTACGGTCTTGAATTTATGCGAGCAAGTCTCGGTTTACAAGGTTATCAAGGCGAGTGTTTGAAAAACTCTCCAACTATGAAGGAGTTCTTTACAATAAAGAACGGTTCAAAGATGAACTCCTTCGTCTAAGCTATGGATATATTCTATTGAGCTTAGATTAGAGGGATAGGGGAACAATGAAGTGGCTTCTAGAACGACGAAGCGGTGAGTATGACTTTGGGTTCGTGTATCATCGTTTGGATACTAGAGGTTGTATTTAACGGTTCGGCTTGGTTCCCTAAGAGCTAGAATATAGTTCTTCGCCGGAGATGAATTCTTGAACTTCTTGCGGAGAACTTAGGCTTTTCGAGTTTGCTCGTTTGAATGCTTCTGTGTATGCGGTTTTTCTTTTTCTTTCGTTTCTCGTATGTTCGCACTTCGTTTTTCGTGAGCTTTAAATTTGATTTATCCCTCTATTTATAGAGAAGAGACTAGGAAAGATCCGTTGGAGACGATGACCCTTTGTCTCTCTCTTTTGGGTAGCTAACGGCTATTTTGTAGCATTTGTAGAGTCTTTTCCCTCTTTTCAGGAAAGTTGTTGACTTGCAGCTTTAGTAGGTGTAGGACAGGTGTACGCTTGTCATTGGTCGAGGTTCGAAAGTGGTTGAGGCAGAATAGACTTCAAGGAGATTTGAAGGCGACTTCTCTCTTCCTCGTACTTGACTATGCGTTGTCTTTGAAAGATCGGCGGTTCGGACGGCGGTATGCGGCCGTTCTTGAGTACGATCTTTGATTGATAGTGAACTCTGCTTGATGCCCTTTGCGAAGATCAACTCTGCGTACAGTGAACTACTCCTGCTGAGTTCAGTTCCACTGACTCCTTTCAGTATATTGCTCCTTCTGAGTCCAGTATTTACTAAGTCTTCTACTTAAGTGCTTGAGGCGGATAAGCAGCGAATGCCGAACCGGAGCGGGAGGGCTGCGAGTGCGAAACCTCGGGAGACAAAAACGGGTTACAACTTAAAGGTTCACCGATCAAGATAGGGTTTTGGGATCTTCAAATCTTCAGACTAATTCAGAGCACAAGGCTACTGAGTATCGGTCAGTACAGAAGATAGAATCATTTCCCACTACATCTAATACTGTTGAGGATAGAATCATCACCCAACAATTTGGGCGCAGCAACTTCCGTCAGCCATGTATTCAGCTTCAGTAGTTGACGTCGCTACTGAATGTTGTTTCTTTGAAAACCATGAGATCAGCTTACTGCCAAGGAACTAACAAGTTCCTAAAGTTGATGTTCGGTCAATCCTGCATAGTCAGCATCAGAATAACCAGTTAGTTCAATATTATCATCTGTTGGATACCATAAACCCATGTCATGTGTTCCTCTGAGATAGCGGAGAATCTTCTCTGCTGAGTCCATATGGCTCTGCTTAGGATTCGCCTGAAATCGAGCGTAGACACCTACAGCATAAGTTATGTCAGATCTAGTAGCAGTTAGATATAATAAGAAACCAATTATAGCGCGAACTTCCGTACGGTCTACTAATACTCCCTCTTTATCAAGATCGATTTTCATATTCGTGTTCATCAGGATCTTGATTGGTTTGCCGGATGTGCAACCGAATTTCTTGATGAGGTCTCGAGTGTATTTGCCTTGATTTATGAATGGTCCCTTCTCTGATTGTTTGACCTGAAATCCGAGGAAATAATTCATCTCTCCCATCATTGACATCTCGAATTTATCCTTCATCATCTTCTCAAATTGTTGACATATAGTGACATTCTTAGATCCGAATATAATATCATCTACTTAGATCTGCACAAGTAATATGTTGTCGTCCAGTCGAATGCTGAATAATGTGCGGCTCTACGTGCTCTTCGAAAACCTTTACGAAAAAGAAACTCGGGACGGGGTATCGTACTAAGCCACAGGTGCTTATTTTAACCGTATAGAGCCTTTACGAATCCATAAACTTGATGTCCCTATTTGAAAGTCGGGATGCTGTTCTACATAGACTTCTTCTTTCAGCACGCCGTTCAGGAATGTAGACTTCACATCCATTTCATATACTCTGAAGCGCTGGTGTGTTGCGTAGGCTAGGAATAGTCTGATTGCCTCCAATCTTGCAACTGGAGCAAAAGTTTCATCGAAATCTATCCCTTCGGCAGACAATAGCCTTTTTCTATGAGTCTTGCTTTGTTCCTTACTATGACGTTGTTTTCATCTCACTTGTTCTTGAAGACCTATTTAGTTCCGATCACATGTTGATGTCGGGGTCTATCAACAAGCTCCCATACTTCGTTTCTTGTGAACTGATTCAGATCTTCCTGCATGACAATGATCCAATCAGCATCCTTAAGTGCGTCCCCAACTGACTGAGGTTCTTCATTAGAAAAGAAGTAGGAGTATAGTGCACTTTCTCCCTGACAGAATCTGGATCTTGTCTTTACACTAGCTGAAGGATCTCCAATAATCAAATTAGAAGTGTGAGCGTCCAGCCACGATCGACGATGTTTTAACTCTTCATCTGAAATTTGTTCAACACAGATAGTAGATGAATTAGGCATTTTCGTTGTACTATTCTGAGATTGAAGTTATTTAGTTACTAGAGTCGGGTCTACTGAGTCACCAGGTTCAGGGGCATTCAGCTCAGGAACATTTGTTCCCCCTGAATTATTAGATGGGAGTCCTGAGTCTGCGAGCAGGGTTCTTGCTGCTTCTTTGAGTGTTCTGTTTTTCCTCTCAGCAATTTTGTTTTGTTGAGGCGTGCGTGTAGCAGACGTCTTATGCTCTATGCCTTCAGCTTTGCAGAACTCTTCCACCATTGAATTCAGGAACTCAGTTCCTCTATCTGAACGTATCTTTCTGATTTTGGTGTTCTTCTCGACACTGAGCCTTTTCATAAGCGCAGGCAACTCTGTTTTGACGTCAGACTTGTTGGCAATAAATATGACCTATGTGTAGCGCGAGTAGTCATCAAAGACCACTAAAGCATACTTCTTGCCTCTGATCGTCACAGGAAAGACTGGACCGAACAAATCCATATGTAGCAGCTGAAGGATTCCATCAGTGGAAGGCGATGGAACAGGCGGATTTTGCTTTTTCGTTTGCTTTCCCTTCAGACATGCTTCGCACTGAGTGTCTTTGCTGAGCATTTCATTCGGCAGTCCTCTTACTAGAGCGTTTTGAGCTAGCTTGTTGAGCGTCTTGAAGTTGAGATGGCTGAGTCTTCTGTGCCAGAGCCACCCCGTTCTATTTTCATTCTTCGCCAGCAAGCATGCTTCAGGTTCGGCTGAGTTCCAGTCAGCTATGTAGATATTCTTTTTACGCGAGCCTGATAACACTATTTTCCCTGTAGATTTATCAATGACATCATATAAACCAGCGTCAAAAATCACTCTATTCGAGTTATCACAAAATTGGCTAACAGAGAGAAGATTATGTTGAAGTCCTTCAACATATGATACTCTTGGAACTGCGGCGGTTCCAATCTTTGAGTGTTAAGTAGCCACAGTACGGACCTTTTGCATTATCTCGAACTCGATTACGGGTCCTTCTTCGGAGCAGTATAATTCTTGATGGGTTCCTCAGTGTACGTCATATGTCTTGAGCATCCCCTCTCCACGTACCAAGGGTCTTTGTGCACCTGCAAAACAAAATTATATTCAGGTACCCTTTACTTTTTATTTTGGGTCCTTAGATGTTAGTTTTGGAAACCCAAATCTGTCTCACGACCCTGATGGTCTCAGACAGTTTCTGAGACTCTTCCCACTGTGATCAACATACTTGACCCCTTTGGGTCGATCTTGACTCACGAGGCTTTACAGGTTCAGGAGTCCTGATCTTTTGAGTTGGTAGACTGTTGACCTTAGCCTTCTGAACGGCTTTCTTCTTCTTCTTCTGACTTTTGGATCCTCTCCTGACTATAGGATCATAATAATATGCCCATACTGAGTTGGATGTGTCAGCTGTGGAGGTCCATACTGATCAGCCCACTTAACACTGTTGGTTCCCCCTTGACTGAACTGGGTTGATTTTGAGCTAATCTTCTTATCAGAATGCTGATAGTTAGGATGAGGTGTCTTCATCTTCTATTTGTTCTTTGCTAGGGGGTTCAGGATCTCAGCATTGAGAGTCTCCCCTTGAACAAACTTATCAGTTAGCCGGTTCTCTGAGCATACGGGGGCAGATGAGGAGACTCCATGGGTGAACCCGAGTCCCTCCTTGCAATATTTTGGCTCTTTGTTGGCTAGCATCACCTCAAGCTTTTTCTCAGCTCCCATGCATCGCTCGTCGTCGATTCCTCGAAGACATCATCACTCTTCTTAAGCATTTCATGCTTAGATCCGAAGTTCGAGAACTTTTGCATCGATGGGCTCGGTTCGAGTTCCCTTACGAGTTAGAGTCATTGGTCGATGCTGAGATCGATCTTCTTGATCTTTGAGACTTGGCCATCGAGAGTTAATCTCCTCCCTGAGTCTCAACAGAAGTCCTTCTAACTCAGTAGAAACCTGACTCTCCTGAGAAAGTCTCTGATTCTCCACTTTTAGGGTATTAAATTCCTGAAGAGTCTTCTTGCGGCTGCGAGGCTCATCTCAATCTGCTCATCTAATAATTTTTCGTATGCAATCGAGATGTCCATATTCTCTTCTGCACCTGAAATGGTGTCGTGTGTGCAGTGTGAAGAGGAGTTAAATGGAGCATGAGAGTTTACATCATCCTCTTCTCCTACCATAAGACACTTTTCAGCATCTTCTTCAAGCTCTACGGCCATGAATGCCACTTCAACGTCTGATGAATCCATGAAGGAGTCGACTTCATCTGAGTCGTCTGAGAGTTCACCGGCAATATATGCTTGACGCTTCTTGATATTGAAAGATATTTTTAGTATGAACATGAAACACAGTTGAATGATTTTGAAAGATATTTTCAGTATGAACATAAATCAATGCAACAGTAAAACAGATCACACAGAACACATCGATTTTTAAAGTGGTTCGGATATCAAACAATCCTACGTCCACTGTCCCGAAAAGATCAGGAGGCTATTTTAATATACTGAGTTAGTCTCAGTTGGTTTGTCTGCTTTGGACAAACACGGTCTTGAAGATTATACTGAGGAAGTCTCAGTTTATAAGGATCAAACTAAAGCGTTTGACAAACTCTCCAACTATGAAGGAGTTCTATACAATAAAGAACAGTTCAAGAATGAACTCCTTAGATCTAAGCTATAGATATGGTCAACTGAGCTTAGGTTAGAGGGAAGGGAACAAGGATGTGGCTTCTAGAGCGACGAACAGTGAGGAATAATCTCTGGGTTCGTGTTCAATCACTTGGATACTAGAGGCTTTGAATCTAATTCAGCTTGGTTCCCTCTAAGCAAGAATGTCGCCTTTCGCTTGAAGGTTTTCTCTGAAGTTCTTGCGGAAAGCTTAAGTCGGTTGGTTTTATACTCATAATCGCTCGTGTGTTCTTCGTATGTGTCTAGGTGAGCTTCGATTTGAATTCTTCCCTCTATTTATAGAGATGTGTTATGGAAAGATCCGTTGGAGACGATGATCCATGTGTCACTCTCTTTGGGTAGCTAACGGCTCTTTCAAAGAAAGTTGGCAGAGTCTTTTCCCTCCATTTCTGGAAATATGTTGACTTGCAGCTTTAATCAGAAAGTAGACAATTGGTTGCTTGTCATTGGCTGAGGCTTAGAAAGTAGTTGAGACAAACAGACTTCAAGGAAGATCTGCAGCTGACTTCTCTAAACCTCGTATGACTCTGCGATTTAACAAGTAAGATCAGCGACGGTCAAGGAGAGCTGTCGGCCGTTCTTGAGTCGACCTTGGTTCGATGGTATACTCTGTTGAGTCCAACTCTGCGAAGGTCAACTACGAGTTCAATGAATTGCTCTGCTTTGTGTCCGATTCCACCGACTCCTTTCGGTATGTTGCTCTGCTTGAGTCCCGGCCACTGCGAGTCTTTACTCCCGTGGTGCGGGGCGATAGTCTATTGAAAAGTCGGCGGAGACGGGGCGGCGCTGAACCGTGCCGAAGGAATGTCTACTAAGTACGAAACTCTCGGAGGCAAAGGCGATACAATTACAACTCGGTGGTTCACCAATCAAGTTTGGGTTTGGGATCATTCAAATCTACTAGCACTATGCTCTTGAATCATCTCCCAACAAACACCGAAATCGGAAAGATTCGTTCGATAGAGGAACGAGTTCACGAATTCAATGGTGGAAGAGTTACGCAAAGCGAAGGAATAGAGCATGAGGCGTCGGTGTACACACGCCTCAACAAAATGGGATTGCTCAAAGAAGCAGCAAGAACCCTGCTCGCAGACTCAGGACTCCCATATAAATTACGGGCGAAGCAGCGTCTCGCATGTTACACTCATAACAGATCACTACTAACAAAGCGACATCGAGAAGACACCATATGAACTATGGAATGGTAGGAAGCCTTTCTTATCTTATTTCCATATTTTTGGGTGTTTGTGCTCTATCCACAATAATGGAAAGGATCAGTTAAAGACTTTTGATAGCAAGTCGAGATCGGGGAGTCTTCTTAGGATACTCCGGTCGGCCAAAGCCTTGAGTTTTTAACTACGGGACCACTGCGTGGAGGAAAGCCCTCATGTTGTTTTTAACGAGTTTGCTACTAAGAGCGGGAGCATGAACTCAAGTTCGGAATTTGAGGACATCGATGCTTGACTACGGGGATCTAATCTTAAAGGATAATGTTGAAAAGATCCAGCTTTGTTGGGACGATGATTCAGAAGAGGAAAATGAAGTCAAGATTCTTGAATCCCGGCCCGGCAAGCGTAGGTGAGCAGTTGATTCTCCTGAGCAGTTCAATCCGGGTAACTCAGGTCAATGAAGAAACCCAAGTGGTAACTGGACCTCTATTGAGAATAACAACTCAGGGGGAACAAATGAAGTTCCTGAGCTAAATGCCCCTGAACCTAGTGACTCAGTAGACCCGACTCTTGTCGTTTGAATTGCTTCATTCTCAGAATAGTACAATTGAAATGCCTAACTCACCTACTATCTGTGTTGAACAAATTTCAGATGAAGAGATAAGACATCGTCGATCGTGGTTGGATGCTCACTCTTCAGACCTTTTCATTGGAGATCCTTCATTAAGTGTAAAAACAAGATCTAGATTCTGTCAGGGAGAGAGTGCTCTATATTCCTGCTTCTTGTCTACTGAAGAACCTCAGTCAGTTGAGGACGCGCTTAAAGATGCTGACTGGATCACTGTTATGCTAGAGGAGCTGAATCAGTTCACAAGGAACGACGTATGGGAGCTTGTTGACAGACCCCGACATCAATATGTGATCTGAACTAAATGGGTCTTCAAGAACAAGCTAGACGAAAACAACGTCATAGTAAGGAACAAAGCTAGACTCGTGGCAAAAGGCTACTGTCAAGCCGAAGGGATAGATTTCGACGAAACGTTCACTCCAGGTGCAAGATTGTAGGCAATCAGACTATTCCTTGCCTATGCAACACATCAATGCTTCAGAGTATATCAAATGGATGTGAAGTCAGCGTTCCTGAATGGCGTACTGAAAGAAGAAATCTATGTAGAACAGTCTCCCGGCTTCCAGCAGGGACATCAAGTGTATAGACTCAGAAAGGCTTTGTACGGGTCAAAACTAGCACATATGGCTTGGTACGATACCCTGTCTGAGTTTCTTCTTCAGAAAGGCACTATAGATCGCACACTATTCAGCATTCGTCTGGGAGACGATATCCTACTTGTGCAGATCTACGTAGACGATATTATATTCAGTTCGAAGAATGTCATTATATGTCAGCAGTTCGAGAAAATGATGAAGGACAAATTCGAGGTAAATACAGAGAAGGGAACGTTTATCAATCAAGGTAAATACACTCGAGACCTCATCAAGAAATACGGTTGTACATCCGGCAAACCAATCAAGATCCCGATGAACACGAATATGAAAATTGATCTTGACAAAGAAGGAGTATCAGTAGACCATACTGAATCTCGCGCTATTATTGGTTCTCTATTATATCTAACTGCTACCAGACCTGACATAACTTATGTTATAGGTGTCTGCGCTCGATTTTAGGCAAATCCTAAGCAGAGCCATATAGACTCAGCAAAGAAGATTATCCGCTATCTTAGAGGACCACCTGACATAGGTTTATGGTATCCAGCAGATGATAATATTAAACTAATTGGTTATTCTGATGCTGACTATGCAGGTTGCAGGATTGACCGAAAATCAACTTCGGGAACTTGTCAGTTCCTCGGCAGTAAGCTCATCTCATGGTTCTCAAAGAAATATCATTCAGTAGCAACGTCAACTACTGAACCTGAATACATGGCTGCCAGAAGTTGCTGCGCCCAAATCCTTTGGCTGAGACAGCAGCTACGCGACTATGACGTCAAGTGTCGATCTTCTGCGACAGCTCCAGTGCCATTGCAATCACTCAGAACCTTGTTCTTCATACTAGATGCAAGCACGTGGACATCAGACACCACTTCATTCGTGACCACGTCGAAAAGAAGGATATCAGAATGGAGAAGATCCATACTGACCATCAAAGGGCCGATATACTGACCAAGCCTCTAGGCGAAGCTAGGTTCGGGAGAACTTTCGGTAGAGCTGGGTGCATTTGGACCCCTCTCGACTCAAGTCAGTAAGTGGATTCAGGAGAGAAGCATTCAGCAAGGGGGAATGCCTACTCTCTGTACTGGACTCATTCAGTACAAAGAGATTCAACAACCAACTACACGAGGTATCAGCTGACTACAATATTCAGCTGACAGGTTTGCGTATCTCTTTCAATAGTCAAACCAGTAATTAATGTTGTTATGATATGGATTCAGCATCGTATTCAATACCTTAGAGAATGTCATTTATTATAAACAGTTTCATTAAATGCACGGCATTCTATGCTAAGATTGTTGAACTCTTCTTTGCATTAAATGCATGTCATATCAAGTTACTTCTATAAGCTATTTACAACTGGAATTTGACTTAGGCGGCTATTTGTTCATTGCTTTATATAAAATCGAATATAGACCGTCTATTCATTAAAGCGGGATTTAAACTGAGCCGTTGATCAAAAGACTATTCATCTTCACGGTCATATTTATCAACGAATAAGACTCTGTTTCACTCTGCTTTAAACCCTAAAACTTAGAAATTCTTCTCTTGCAATCTGCATTAACTTTCAAACAAAGATTATTACGGAAAATTTTCATGATTATTAGTATTTATGCTTATTCACTATATTATCGAATACTAATACTATGTTCTGCAGATTCAGTTATTGCTAAATCAAGTAGTGTTTCAGTAGTCTCACCCGTCAACATGATAGAAATCCTGGAGAAGGATAGAGTATGGTGCGAGCCTATCATGGAGTTCGACACATGTGGCTTGGATATTATGGATGGGGTATTTGATGCACTCAGAGCATCAGGCCTCGAAGGATTTCTATCAAGGAAGCCAACGTACTTCCTCCCGAGGCAGATCTCAAAGCTGTACCTCAACTCAGAGGAGGTTGATGGCAATATTATTGGCGAATTCATCATCCGTGGCGTCGCGATCCTTCCAGAGCCGATGATGAAGTGAAGCAAATGTAAAATAAGCAGGCTCTTCATCGAAGCTTTAAGTTGCCAGATAGTGAAATTAGTATAGCAGGGTACAAGGTCGATTTATCGGATGAGTCCTTGGAAATATTCTGCGGGGAGCCAACATCTTTCAGAGCCGCGTTACCAAAGAACACTATGCTCCCTCAGTACCGTGCCCTGGCGTATATTGTTACGCAAATACTGACAAGCCAAGTAGGCTCTTCAAATGCGACATGGACATCTACAACATGGTTGAGAAGGCTATTGCTGACAAAGAAGACGTTCAGGCCCCTGTTTTCAGACCTCTACCTCCACATCAGAAACTAGATGGCCCTCTCTATACAGGTGTGATAGAAGGAGAAGTCAGGAATGCAGTTGTGGCACTTGAGCTCGATGACAATGATCTTGAAGATGAGCCCGACATTCGGAAGGCTGAGAGAGACACATTCAAGATGTATGGACTCCCTCTGCCTGATGATAAGTCCAAAGATTTCAAGGCAAGGATTCGGAGGTTCAGAAGATAGCTCTTGGTAGTCTTTAAGTTTCTTTTTGATAGAATAGCATAAGATGTAACTGTACTAAACTCCCATATATATGAATGCATCTTTGTTGTTTGGTCTGACAACACCTTATTGTCTCCATGGCTTGTTTATTTAATTTAACACTCATAATCACCTAAGTGATTACTGACTCACACACTCACTGTATATCTGTGTTTGTCTATTTTTGCTTAGATTGGTTAGATTCTATTTGAGGGAAATTGTTGTTAAGCTTTTTTTGTATTCTTTTGTCCCTCAGTAGATTAAAACTTGATGTACAACTCCACTGACTCTAATCGTAATATTTGTAAGGAGCTTGTATCCGATAGTTTGTAGTGTTAGGTTTTGGCATCATCAAATAGGGGGAAATTGTTGGGAGATGATTCAGCAGTAGATTGTTTAGAAGATTTGGTTGATCCCAAAACCCTAATTTGATTGGTGAACCATTTCGTTGTAATAGTAACGTCTTAGTCTCTGAGAGTTTCAAACTCAGTAGACTTTCCTACAGAATGGTCCAGGCACCGGAGTTCTGTCTGCTGATCCCTCAGTAGACTATCCGCCTCAGTACCATAGAGTGAAGAGTCAGTAGTGCTGGACTCAGCAGGAGCAGCATATTGAGAGGTGTTCAGATTCAGTAAGGCTGGACTCAGCAGGAACAACATACTGAAAGGAGTCAGTAGAATGGAACTCAGCAGGAGCAGTTCACTGCACTCAAAGTTGACCTTCAGTAGAGTTGGACTCAGCAGGAGTATACTACTGAACCCCAGGTCAGACTCAGCAACGGCCTGACAGCCTTCTTGATTTTCAGATGATCTTCTATGTTAAATCAGTTGAGTCGTCTGAGGTAGTTCACATCAGAGAAGTCAGCTTCAGTATCTGCCTTGAAGTCTGTGTGTCTCAACTACTTTCTACACCTCGACCAATGACGAGCAGCCAACTGTCAAAGTTATGATAAAAGCTGCAAGTCAACCACTTTCCAGAAATGGAGGAAAAGACTCTGCGCGATTTCTAAATGAGCCGTTAGCTACCCAAAGAGAGTGACACGTGGACAGTTCGTCTCCAATGGATCTATCCATAGCTCACCTCTATAAATAGAGGAAAAATCAAATCGAAGAATATACAACACAGATTAGCAACGAACGAACTAGAACACAAGTTTTCCGCAAGAACTTCAGTGAAATACCTAACGTGAAAGGCGACTACTTTGTTCTAGGGAACCAAGCTGATTAGAATCAAAGCCTCTAGTATCCAAGTTATAGAACACGAACCCAGAGATATTATTCCTCATTGTTCATCACTCTAGAAGTTTCTTCTTGTTCCCTTACCCTCTAATCTAAGCTCCACTGAAATATCCATAGCTTAGACCCGAAGGAATTCATATCTTGAACTGTTCTTATTGTTAAGAACTCCTTCATCGTTGGAAAGTTTGTCAAACTTTATCGTTTGATTCTTGCAAACTGGGACTTGCTCAGTATAATCTTCAAGGCCGTGTTTGTCCAGTGCATAAACCATCTGAGACTAACTCAGTATAACAAAATAGCCTCCTGATCTTTTCGGAACAGTGGACGTAG
The DNA here is from genome assembly GCA_028984105.1 of Lavandula angustifolia. NCBI lineage: Eukaryota > Viridiplantae > Streptophyta > Magnoliopsida > Lamiales > Lamiaceae > Lavandula > Lavandula angustifolia. Next base: position 13,779,983 of record CM054812.1, on the reverse strand, counting down.
GATTGTTTGATATCCGAACCACTTTAAAATCGATGTGTTCCTTTACTGTTGCATTGATTTACTGTTCATACTGAAAACCATTTTACAAAATCATACAATAGAGTTTCAGCAAAGCTAAACTGAGTGCACCAACCTACTGAAACAGATTTAATAAAAATGTTTTCATCTCAACTGAATCGGGCCTACACTATTCCGCACGCTACTGAACTCTTACTGAACAGTACTAAATTCTGACATCAGTCACCTAGCAAGCCTTTGTATAGTCAGTCACTTTGTCCATGCGATTCAGAACAGCTTGCCTAGTCTATTGAGAAAGTTTTCAGGCGCTAATTTGGTGATCGTTGTATTGTACCAAATAATCCTGCAAAATTAGAGAATTATATCAGTATAGTTCACAGGTATCGAACACAGGGAACGGACGACTAGACACTTTATTTTCCTACTTATCTATGGTTTTGGTTAGCAACCACGCAAGATTTAGGTTTTCTATTAAACTAAGAAATTGTAAAACTGAAAGAAATTATAAAAGCGGCGAAAATAAACGAGAATGAGCCGGGCGATTGAAAGCGGGGTCCGGCAGAATATTCACACACACGTAATTCCAATCCTCGGCACTTAATATGAATTAATCTCAAGAATTTACTAGTTTTAGACCACCGTAACTTAAACTGCGTGATCCTCACTCCCACTTACTTAGTCGGTAACCACCATATTGGGCATCGAAATGGCTACTTTCCTAACCTAGCTACAACCTACGTTGTTGGGCAATCAATAGATTTAATAGCTAGACAACTTTATCGAACTAAGGGAGCCTAGTATAGGAGCCTACTCGTATGTTGGGCATCTAATAGTCTCCTATCGGTTTAATCCAATTACTCTTACGAATAATTTCGCTACTTACCTAGCCTTGTTCCACGAGAAACGATGGAAGTACTAAGTTAGCTACAGACTGTGCAACCTAGGGTGATCAAGCCTAAATTACTAGCCAGATTAATTAATTCGAGTGTAATCGAAACTCTTTTGATTAATTATTCGAACCTAAGCCTCATGTACTGTTCACATCTGCATTCACATTCTGCCGGACCCTAAAAAGTTTAGCTACTCTTGTAGATGCTTCGGTTGGGCAACTGGGACAGTTTACAGAACAGAAACATAAACATAAACATGAATAACCCCAGATCTAGCATGAACGAAAATTAAAACTATTAAGGCACGAAATAACAGAATATTTAAACCTACGAAAATAAACTAAAACTTGAATTAAAATAGCAAAGGATGTTGAAACGTAAATATTAAGTTCCTACGATAACGATTAACTACGAAATGAAATTAAAACTAGAATTCAACTACGAGATTAAAAGGCATAAACGACGAAAATTAAATAGATGTTTCTTCTTCAACTATGAACTACGGAAGTCGGTATAGGAATGGTTCGGTGGTTGTCTTCGGCGGTCTTCGGCTTCGGCGGTGATCGGTGGCGGCGGCGGTTGTGGTTCGAACGGAAGGGAGCAACGGCAAGAATGTTGGCTCAAGGTTGAAGGCGTGAGTGTATTATCTAGATTGGTGATGTGATTCTCGCCCTCTTCAACTCTTTATATACTCCTCATTTTCTTCCTCTCCAAGCTAGGTCAAATCTTTTAATAAGGGAAGAGATTTTGATAAATAAGGAAATAATATTTTCCCTTAACTACCCAAAAATATCTTCAAGATTCTTTCCTTCTCCACAAATCCGCGCCCACATCATCAATTCCGTGCCTTTTCTTCATCAAAAATTGCCAAATAATATCCTCGTCATCATGCCACGTCAGCACCTAAAACCTGCATTTTTCGCCACTGCAAGTGCACCGGTTGGCCAATTGACGCACTATTCGGCCTGAAATTGCTAAGTACGAAAATGACTCATCAAATATCCTTACACTTGATTTATACTCGCCCTCGAGTATAAGGAGAGACAAAAGATAAGTACTTATTCATTTTGGCCAATCCCCAAGACTCAAAACAAAAATAAAAGACTCACGGAAAACAAAGACACGACATAACAAGGACACAATGACACGGACAAAACAAAGACACAAAATAAACACACGGACTCAAAACAAAAACATAAAAAACGACGACATGAAGCAGCACCAATCAATCCAAAATTCTCAACACCAATTAACTAGCCAAACAAATCAAATCATGCAAATATGATCTCATCAAGCAAGTAGACGATGCAAATATCGAAACTAAGTACACATATATCAACTTTGTCAAAATCTAAACAATGTGGATCTCCTCAAAGTTCGCTCATCACTCAACTAATCTAGGTCCGGTTCAAGCCACTCAAGAAAATAAATCCACGCAATCACGATAAGAGATTGTCACAATAGCAATATCAAGGAGGTCTTTCTCATTTGGTTGTAATGGGGCTTAGGACTTAGACAAATTGATGTTGGTAAGGGTCCTAGGGGTACTAAGCTCCATAAAAAATTACAATTCAATGTTATGCATGCCAAACTCACTTACTTGTGCAATTAATACAAAATTTCAAAAACATCCCACCACTTAACAATTTCGAATAAATGCTACAATTATTTTTATGTACCCATTTTTTTCTTTTTTTCTGCCACATCTCTTTTTTTACTGAATATTTCATATGTATTTTTTTCATGGCAAATTTTTTTTTCTTTTTCAACTTTCGGGTACGTTTGGTTTTACTAGGCAATCAGGCCACTTAAAATCTGCTTTCTTCTTTCGCAACTTATACATTCAACTTTCGGCCTATACAAATCTTTTTGCAGCACCTCTTACTTTGGTAGGCAGAGAACATATGTAACAATCCTCTAAACAACATATATAATGCACAAGAAAGTTTATAAGACATGCAATAACATGGATCAAGAGAAAGTTTAAAAGGCCTTGGCTAAATTTTTACTAACTCATATCAAAGAATCGGTCAAGACTCAATTTTGGCTCACTAGGGGATAATTTAGGGTCGGAAATATTTTGTCGCGGCCGTTTGGCTAAAAATCCCTAGTGCCTCCTATCATTTATTACAAGTGACTCAAACTTATTGCAATTTTGGGATAAACACTCTCAAAAGAAATAGTAGGAAGTGTCCTACTTTAAGGCTCAAATCTAATTTAAGTGAGTGGTTAATAAAATTCGATCCAACAAAGTTTATTTTTCGTTATCCCAAATTACATACACATATGTGCCTAGATCTAATTTTCACAAAGTCTACAAGCAAGCATATTGAAACACAAAAGCACAAAAAAGACATGCTTGAGCATAGAAAACGGCGTATCAAAAATCAAAAATTTTGGCATGCTTCGACACAAAATACCCCCCTCCTTACACTTAAAACTTGCTGGCCTTCGAGCAAGAAGAAAAGACAAAACAAAGAGAGAAGGCATTACAAAATAAAAACAAAAACACCCTCCTTACACTTGAACCTTTTCAAGTGTAAGAACATACTAACATAAGAGACAAAATAAAAGAAAATAAACAACCCCTCCATACACTTGAACCCTTTCAAGTGTAAGGACACAAAAGACTCACAAAAACTGACTCAAAACAGAAAACAAAAACGAAAAACAAAAATTGGGGAGAAAAGTTACTTGGCACCTCGCTTGGGCAAGCGAGGCAGTCGGCTCATAACGGTGGCGAAGGCGGTCAACACGGCGTCCCAAGGAATTTAAGTCAGTGCGCAGCAACTCCACAGAATCTCCACCCACACTCGAAGATGCACTCGAGATACGAGCTCCCGGTGGATAAAACTGGATGTCCCGGTTAGGCAATTCATACACTAAGAGAGAATGTCGCAACAAAGACATATGAAACAAAGTGGGAGGGGGCACTTGACTTAAATACTGAGCATCATAGATCACAAAATTTCGTTCAATGAACGTAGCAAGTAAGTGGCACAACGTGAGGTGTCGTGCGGTGTGACTAGCTATGATGAACATATTCTTGGCAATCCAAAACCCTAGGTTTACCAGTCGGCCGGCATGCATACACCATAAGAAATAAAGCTCATTAGTCGTTACCTTGTCAAAAGTCATACTCTTACCGGTGAGATTCTGGACTATGAATTGATGGCATAGGGGGAGAGCGGGATCCTCGATGTAGCACACATACGAACCCGAGGATTGAAAATCCTCCGAGTCGCTCGGCGCTAAGAGCCTCCATGCATTGATCGATCCTATGTATTGAGGATCCTTGTCCGGCAAGCAATGTGAACCTATCTCATACCTCAACTCAAGAAAATGGTCAAAAGTGGGTATGCCTAATCGCGCACTCCATTCGGCCAAAGAAAGATGATAATTGTTGCCAAACAATCGAAAAGCTATGCATGGCTCATATAAATCTTTATCATGCTCAAAATGAAAAGTATTGAAAAACTCTCTAGCCAATTCTTTGTAGCAAATATAATGATGAGACTCAAGCAACCAAGACCAACCAATTCGACCAAAGTAGGTAAAGAAGGGAATGATATTACCCGTTCGGGCGTAGGAACTCACGATCGATTAGGCGTCCGCTCCGGTACTCCTTTCCTTCGCGCTCTATATTCCGATCGTCCAAGTACTCGATCTCGAAACGAGAGAGGGTGGCGACGGCTTTGGGCGTGTCCAAGTGGATTATGGTTCGGTTACCATACTCATTTTCTTGCGGGAAGGCGGATGTAGAATTGGAGTCGACTAGAGAAAGACCACTCAAGTTGAAGTCGCCTTCGTAGTTGCCATCGTGGTCATCGGACATGTAGTCCGAGTCTTCGTCGTCGCTCGGAAAATCACCACATATGCTCTCCATCCAATTCATGTGGTCGTAATATTGCGGCGGCGGTGCCGGTTGAGATACTCGGGCTTCATCCACAAAGGGCAACCACTCGTACACCATTTGCGGAGAACAAGGTGGTTGAGAGGACGAGGCTACGCCGGGATGTCGGACGGAAGACCGACGGGTGCGAGATCGACGAGGTGGAGACGGCGGCGGCGTAGGCTCGGGAGACTCTTCGAGTGTGGATTCTGTGAGATCCGCCCTTGGCGGTTGGATCGGCTCTTGAATTCGAACGCCCGTAGAACTACGTAACCGTCTCCTTGGCGGTTTCGGAGGAGAAAAAGATTCCGTGACGAAGTTTGAATATTGATCTTGCGGATCTTCCTCCGGCTCCGATTCGTACGTGAATGCCGGCGGTGGTGAGACTTCGGCATCGTCGAAGGGGACTTGTTGGAAGGGCACTATAGCTTGGGTGGCGGCAGCAGCGGCGGGGCGGCGGCGCTATATCTCCGGGTCAGCTTTATACGTGGCGAACCATTGGGCAGCGGCTCGGAGTCCAGACTTCTTCTTCGGCGGCATAGTATCTCGGTTGCACAACTGATCGGGTTGTGGTAGTGGAAGTTGAAGATTTTGTAGAGAGAAGGAGGAGGGCGGCGGCCTTGAGAGAGAAAGAGGGTTGAGTAGTGTCAAGTGGGTAGGGTTTCATGATCTCTCCCCTTTTATCGTACAAAACTTTTCACTTTGACCCCTCCACTTGCACAATTTAGACAATGACCCCCATCTTTATGCAATTAAGTCCTCCAATCTTTATGAGTTTCAATTGGCCCCATAAAGCTTCTTTCTTTCAATTTGACCCTTCAAAAACTTTGGAAACATCAATTGGGTCCTTTATATCTTCCGAAATTGCAATTTGGTCCCCCAAACTTCTTCTCTTCTAGATTCACCACAACAATTTTTTTTCTCCTTACACTTAAGCCCTTTTCCTCCTTAGCCAAAAATCTAAAAATAAGAAGAAAAACACCAAGCATAAAAACGGCAAAAACAAATAAAAATACGAAAAACAAAAAAATTGAAATAACAAACGCGGGTTGCCTCCCGGTAGCGCCTCTCTTTAGAGTCTTCGGCTAGACCTCATCTTCAAAGAGTCAAACGTAAGAGGGAATGGACAAGCCTTGTTCGTCCACATCTTCCATCAAGCGGTTGCATGGTAGATTTTAAGGTGATGGCCATTGACGGTGAAAGCTTCGTCCGAATCGAGTTTCTGTATGACCACTGCTCCGCTTGGCCAAGCGGAGCGCACTCTGAACGGACCAATCCATCTGGACCTAAGTTTTCCCGGCATGATCCGTAGGCATGATTGATACAGCAAGACAAGTTATCCCAGCTCAAATTTCTTCAGACGAATGGCCTTATCATGCCATGCCTTAGTACGATCCTTGTATCGCATTGCCGCGTCATAGGACTCCATCCGAATCTCCTCCAGCTCTTGAAGCTGATATTTTCGTTCCTTAGCACATTCGGTTGGGTCCATGTTGATTTTCTTTACAGCCCACCAAGCTTTGTGTTCCAATTGCACAGGCAGAAGACATAGCTTACCAAAAATCAATCTATACGGAGACATTTCGAGAGGAGTTTTATAAGTTGTCCGATAAGCCCATAAGGCATCATCCAGCCTCGTACTTCAATCCTTCCTTGATGGATTGACAGTCTTCTCCAATTTAGCCTTGATTTCTCTATTAGACACTTCAGCTTGCCCATTCGATTGAGGATGGTACGCGGTAGAGACTCGGTGAGCTACTCCATACTTCTTCATTAATGATTCAATGGTGCGGTTGCAAAAGTGTGTGCCTTGATCGTTTATTATGGCTTTGGGCACTCCAAATCTACAAAAAATGTTAGTACGAAGAAATCCTGCAACCACTTTAGAATCATTAGTCTTGGTGGCTTTCGCCTCGACCCACTTAGAAACTTAATCGACGGCAAGTAAAATATACACGTTCCCATATGAGTGAGGAAACAGACCCATGAAATCCATCCCCCATACATCGAAAATTTCACAAAATCTTAAAGGCTTTTGGGGCGTTTCATCTCTCATGGATATATTTCCGATCATTTGACAACGCGTACAAGACTTACAGTAATTGTAGGCGTCGAGGTGTAGGCATAGCCAAAAGAATCCCGCATTGCGGTTCTTTTTGGACCAAAATGTCCACCATAAGCAGAAGAGTGGCAATGGAATAAGACGTCTTCTTGTTCATCTTCGGGTATGCATCTGCGAATCACTTGATCGACTCCCATTTTCCAAAGAATTGGAGAGTCCCAAAAGTATTGCTTGCACTCGCTTTTCAACTTAGCATTTTGAGCATGAGTAAACTCGGGTGGAAGCTGCTTAGATGTCAAATAATTCACAATATTAGCAAACCAAGGTAAATTAGAAGTCTTACCCACAATCTGCAACTGTTCTGACTCGGTGGTGTCTCGGTTGGCCAACTGAGACACTTTCTGAACTTGCATCGCAAAACACTGTTCCGACAGCAGCTAGGCAAGGCAGGAAACAGTCTCTGGAAAAGCATATAAGTGTTCTTCTGGAAATGTCTCGTTGATTGGCTCTCCATCATCTTCTTGATTTAATCGGCTTAAGTAGTCCGCCACATGATTTTCAGCACCTTTCTTGTCCTTCACCTCCCAATCGAATTCTTATAGAAGAAGAATCCATCGGATAAGTCATGGCTTTGATTCCTTCTTTGCTAAGAGATGCTTGACGGTGGCATGTTCGGGATAGACGATTATCTTCGAGCCGAATAAATAAGAACGGAATTTATCAAAGGCAAACACTATTGTCAACGACTCCTTCTCAGTGGTGGAATAGTTGCATTGAGCCGGATTCAATATCTTTGATGCATAGTAAATCACGTGGCTCTCCTTTCCGAATTTCTATCCCAGCACTGCTCCGATTGCCCAATCGGAGGCATCGCACATAATTTCGAAGGGTTTGTTCCAATCCGGCGGCTGCATCACCGAAGCTGTTGTGAGCTTGTCTTTCAGGAGGGTAAAGGCCTCCTTACACTTGTTATCAAAATCGAAGTCAATCTCTTTTTGCAATAGGCTTGTCAACGGTTGAGCGATCTTCACGAAATCCTTGATAAAACGCCGATAGAAACCGTCGTGCCCTAGGAACCCACAAACTTCTTTTGGCGTAGTAGGGTATAGCAACTTTGCTATGGACTCGACCTTGGCCTTTTCGACTTCGATTCCTCTTCTAGAAACAATGTGACCGAGCACAATCCCATCGGTCACCATGAAATGGCATTTTTCATAATTTAACACCAAATTCTTTTCTACGCACGGGCTAGGACCTTGTCTAGATTCTTCAAGCACGCGAGTGTAAGAATCACCGTAAACGATGAAGTCGTCCATGAAGACTTCTATGCAATTCTCGATAAGGTCCGAGAATATACTCATCATGCACCTTTGAAAGGTGCCCGACGCGTTACACAATCCAAACGGCATTCGCGGTAGGCGAACGTTCCATATGGGCATGTGAACGTCGTCTTGTTTTGATCCTCATCTTGCACATGGATTTGGAAATAGCCGCTATATCCATCTAGAAAACTGAAATAGACTTGCCCCGCAAGTCTCTCGAGCATTTGATCGATGAAAGGAAGTGGGAAATGATCCTTGCGTGTAGCCGAATTAAGCTTCCAATCATCGATGCATATGCGCCATCCCGTCACTAAGCGTACCGGAACCAATTCATTCTTCTCGTTTTCCACCACTTGGAAACCGAACTTCTTCGGCACAACATGAACGGGACTCACCCATTTGCTATCCGATATGGGGTAAATTATACCCATAGACAGTAGCTTCAGAACTTCCTTTAATACGACCTCCCGCATATTCGGATTGAGCTTCCTTTGTTGATCGCGGAAAAGTTTGCTATCAGGTTCCATCAAAATAGAATGCACACATACGTCGGGACTTATGCTGATAATGTCGGCTAAAGTCCAGCCGATAGCCTTCTTATGCTTCCTCAATACTTCAAGCAATGCCTTCTCTTGATTGTCATCAAGCTCCTTGTTGATGATGAAGAGTAACGTCTCATCTTCTCCCAGATATGCATACTTCAGATGTGTAGGGAGTTGTTTAAGTTCCAGCTTCAGAGCTTTGACGATCGACGGCAACAGTTTCTCAGAAGTGTCTCAGTTGGGCAACTGAGACACATTGCTGACAGTTTCCAGTTTTGGGGCTGCATACAAAGCTAAGATGCTTTCTCTTATCTCCTTATCCCTCATATCTTTGACATCTTCCTCGGTCAGCCCTTGGGTCAAGGTAACTTCCATTTTGTCCTGCATCACATACGTCTCAAGATATTCTTGGAAAATAGCATAATGAGTCAGTAGAAAAAGCATTCTCATTTTCATGATCGTAGGGTTTCTTAAGTGCCTCAGATATGCGATGAACATAAGTTTCATTATAGTATGCTACACTTATCGAACCCTCATCCACATTAATTATAGCCTTTACGGTCTTTAAAAATGGCCTACCCAATAACACTCCCGTAGTTCCTTCAACATGCCTATCATTTGTGTCAATTACATATAAATCAGTCGGATAGACAAAGTTGTTGATTCTGACTAAAATGTTTTCAAGTAAACCAGTCGGAGCAATGCATGACCTATCCGCTAATTAAATAATCACCTTAGTGGATATTAACTCAGCTCCTACCAATTGATTATATACAGATAAAGGCATAACATTTATAGATGCTCCTAGATCACACATGGCTTGTTTAATCATGACATCACCCATCAGATAAGGTAGTGTGAACATACCTGGGTCGGCACATTTAGCAGGAAGCATCTTTTGTATGATTGATGACACTGTGTGATCGAACAAGACTTTCCCGGACTTGGGAACTTTTCCAGCAATGAAATCCTTCACAAATTTCCCAAACTTGGGAATCTTTACGGCTTCAAGGAAAGGGATATTTATCTCCAATTTCTCGAACAACTTCATGTAATCCATGCTTTCCTTGTTCGGGCGTTCTCTTCCTTTCCAAAGCTTCGGAAATGGTGGAGGAAGTATCGGTTCGGAATCCGATTGGCTAGTCGGGACGACCTCCTCTTCTGTTACAGTTCGGCATCTTGACATCTTTGTTCTTCCGGACGGTAGGGTTGTGCGGGGCATCTGCGGCCTTCTTCTTTTCACGCCGGCTTTTACGGGTGTCTCGCTTGCACAATCGGGCCGGGCATTTCTTTTCCTCCATGCGGCGTAATCGATTGCGAGTTACGGGCATTTAGATTTTCTTTGGGTTTGGGTGGAAGCGCCCTTGAGAATTCTTCATCTCCCGCATGGTAGAATTTAGCTTACTCATCCGCTTGGCCAATTGATCCATCGTAGCTTGCTTGATCCTTCTTCGTTTGATTCATCTCTCGTTGAGTTTGGATTATCTCCTTACGCATTTGTTGTTGAAATGCGGTAGTGTCCTTCACGTGAAGAAACCATTTCGGCCAAAAGTTTTTCCAATGGATTACGGTGCTCCGGTTGGGCAACCGGAGCACTCTGGCTCTTGAAGCGCCTTTGATGCGGAGGCCTATACGCCGCTGATAGCTATTCTAATTAGGAGCCCGGTATGGCTGGCGATCATTATTCTTCTTGTGGTACGCTTTGAGATTGTGGTTGAGGCGGATTTCTTGTTTGAAATTGCTCTTAGGTTGCCTCCATTGAAGGTTCGGATGAACCCCTTGTTGTCCGCTCCAATCCCAGCTATGTTTACTTCTTCCGCAGGACATTGTAGTGATGTATGTCCTTTTTTCTCCACATGCGTGATCGGCATTTGATCGGCTTGGGGCAGGAGCGTTCTACTTGAGTATCAAGTCGAGCTTGTCTTGCAATAGGCTGAATTTTGCCTCCACTTTACTAACGATCTCATCCATGTAGTCGGAGTGAGACCAATTTACAGCTCTCCTTGTTGGTCTCGGCCCTTCGTATTGTGAGGTAGACTCTACAAGCCCTTCAATAATGTTCCTTGCATCTTCGTAGAGGCTTGTATGGAAATTCCCTCTCAGACCGACATCAACCATGGCTTTTGCTTCGTCTGTCATCCCTTGATAGAAAATCTGTAGAAGCTCCACATCCGAGTAGCCATGGTTCGGACAACTATCGACAAGTCGTCCAAATCTCTCCCAGTATGCACCGAAAGTCTCGTCGATTTCTTGAGCGATCCCGGAAATCTGCTTTTTTAGTGCATTTGTCTTTGACTGCGGGAAGTATTTCTTCAAGAAAACTGTAAGCATCTGGGCCCACATCGTGATCGTGTTCGGTTTTAGACTTGAGAACCACGCTTGTGCTCCATCTTGAAGAGTGAATGGAAAGGCCTTGAGCTTGAACGCGTCCAGGTTGCCTTGCCGGTGTAAGTTACACACTTGGTTGAACGACGCCAAAAAGGAATTTGGATTCTCGTTCGTCCTTCCATAAAACTTCGGCATGGCAGCGACCATGTTTAGCTTGACATCGATTTGTTCAGTAGTTGTGATTTGGATTGGATCGGGTAGGTCCGTTCCCATGTCAAGCGATCCGGCATTCATCCTCAAAGGTTGTGGATTGTGCACTTCTTCCATCTCTTCCTCCTCTGATTCTGAGCTTGTTACTGGAGTATTTTGCCTTGTTATGTCGAACAAAAGCGGTCCTGCGGTTACGAGTCGCCGATCGGATCACCGGCGTGCATTACGTCTCCTGGTTGGGCAGTTGAGACGTCTGCTGCCTTGGACATATTTTGTTGCTTTTGCAGCTTCGTCTCCTTCCTATTCCTCTTTGCTGCTTTCTCGATCTCAGGATCAAATATCAGATTAGGTTTGGAAGACCTGCTCATGCAACATCAAAAAGCACAAAAAGATTAGTAGAAAATTTAAAGAAAACTAGTTAACACCGTTCCCCGGCAACGGCGCTAATTTGGTGATCGTTGTATTGTACCAAATAATCCTGCAAAATTAGAGAATTATATCAGTATAGTTCACAGGTATCGAACACAGGGAACGGACAACTAGACACTTATTTTCCTACTTATCTATGGTTTTGGTTAGCAACCACGCAAGATTTAGGTTTTCTATTAAACTAAGAAATTGTAAAACTGAAAGAAATTATAGAAACTGAAAACTGAAAATAAACTGAATGAACTGAGCAATTGAAAGGCAGGTCCATCAGAATATTCACACACACGTAATTTCAATCCTCGGCACTTAATATGAATTAATCTCAAGAATCTACTAGTTATAGACCACCGTAACTTAAACTGCGTGATCCTCACTCCCACTTACTTAGTCGGTAACCGCCATGTTGGGCATCGAAATGGCTACTTCCCTAACCTAGCTACAACCTATGTTGTTGGGCAATCGATAGATTTAATAGCTAGACAGCTTTATCGAACTAAGGGAGCCTAGTATAGGAGCCTACTCGTATGTTGGGCATCTAATAGTCTCCTATCGGTTTAATCCAATTACTCTTACGAATCATTTCGCTACTTACCTAGCCTTGTTCCACGAGAAACGATGGAATACTAAGTTAGCTACAGACTGCACAACCTATGGTGATCAAACCTAAATTACTAGCCAGATTTATTAATTCAGAATTAACCCGGAACCCTTTTGATTAATTATTCGAACCTAAGCCTCATGTACTGTTCACGTGTGCATTCACATTCTGTCGGACCCTAAAAAGTTTAGCTACTCTTGTAGATGCTTCGGTTGGGCAACTGGGACAGTTTACAGAACAGAAACATAAACATGAATAACCCTAGATCTAGCATGAACGAAAATTAAAACTATTAAGGCATGAAATAACAGAATATTTAAACCTACGAAATTAAACTAAAACTTGAATTAAAATAGCAAAGGATGTTCAAACGTAAATATTAAGTTCCTACGAAAACGATTAGCTACGAAATGAAATTAAAACTAGAATTCAACTACGAGATTAAAAAGCATAAACGACGGAAATTAAATAGATGTTTCTTCTTCAACTATGAACTACGGAAGTCGGTAAAGGAATGGTTCGGTGGTTGTCTTCGGCGGTCTTCGGCTTCGGCGGTGATCGGTGGCGGCGGCGGTTGTGGTTCGGACGGAAGGGAGCAACGGCAAGAATGTTGGCTCAAGGTTGAAGGCGTGTATTGTCGAGATTGGAGTTGTGATTCTCCCCCTCTTCAACTCTTTATATACTCCTCCTTTTCTTCCTCTCCAAGCTAGGTCAAATCTTTTAATAAGGGAAGAGATTTGGATAAATAAGAAAATAATATTTTCCCTTAACTACCCAAAAATATCTTCAAGATTCTTTCCTTCTCCACAAATCCGCACCCACGTCATCAATTCCGTGCCTTTTCTTCATCAAGAATCGCCAAATAATATCTTCGTCATCATGCCACGTCAGCACCTAAAACCTGCATTTTTCGCCACTGCGAGTGCACCGGTTGGCCAATTGACGCACTTTTCGGGCTGAATTACTAAGTACGAAAACGACTCATCATTCACCAATCAAATTAGGGTTTTGGAATCAGCCAAATCTTCTAAACATTCTCTTCTTGAATCGTCTCCCAACAGTAATTGTTTTCTCTCTTACCTACCTTGGTAGTTCTTCAAGGCTCTCTTCATTTTCATGAGCTTGTCATTCTCCTTTTGATACTATATTGTAAGGAGAGCATACTTCTCACCTAGGTTATCAACAATTGGGATCTTCGGTGAGCTTCCGGCTAATTGACTAGTGATTGAGGGACTAGCTTCGGGTGAGTTGAAAGTTGCTTTATACGCATGATCCGTTGGCATATCAACGTCAACACGGGGGAGCATGTGGAAGATTGAACTCAAAACTCCTCGGCTTTTAATTTTGAAAAAATATAGTCCAGAGTAACGAGTACTTAAGTCAGATCTCCACAAACACGTAGCAAAGGAGTACCACTTGGGCCGAGTAAGAGCCCTCAAAATTTTGGTATTTATCTCCTTGTTGCCGAAGGTTTTTCCAAATACATTAATGATGTTGATTTGATTTGTGAATCTAACACTTGAAATCATCAATTGACTCTCAGGGAATCATTGCAAAGGCTTCGAGCTTCTATAGCTCCAACTCCATCTTATTCTCCTTAATTTTTGGAGTTCCTTGACTCGGGGCAGGTGGAGCATCCCGGACCTCCTTTGCGGTTTGCGGTCGTGCACTCTTTCGAGGTATGAGTCACTAAGTGTAGTTAGTATTGCATTGCGTGCAACTCGGTCAAGGTTGTGCAACTTTCTTTCTTACGGTGTAAAGACGCTTTTGTCCTTGGGAACTTTTCACCGGTTCGGCACCTATTGCTCCTACTGACTACATATTCGATGTTGTTGACCATAGGAACTATAGGTCCTTTCTCCAGGAAATCCGTCATCTTTGTCAGCGACAACGTCGAGATGTGCCTCTATTCTTACTCGTCATACCACATAGTTTTCTACTAAAAACATGGGTACTATCCTTATACCTAACATGACGGTCATCGTGTAGATAAGGTAAATGATGCTTATGAAAAGAATGTGAATGCGGTGAAGAACGGTTTTCGGGATGCTGTTCGAGTAGACCACCGTATTAAAAAATGATGATCGCGAGAACACCGCTCCGATACCAATTTTTGGACCGGAGATGAGCATTTAGGTGTAGACGGGACGGGGGGGGGTGAATACACACCCGAGTGCAAATTTCAACTCAAATGCGAAAGTCGGTATCTGCCGCCGATGCTACTAAACAAATCGGTTAGCCAAATAAGCTTTTTCGATCGTGTGGACAGAGGGTATATGTCTACCGGAGTCCTATCTACCGACTTCGGTCGGTGAACGAGAATTCGGTATAGGATAAAATGCGAAAGTGTAGGCCCCAAATAATTTTCGTCTCGATTTAAAAACACGTTTTATGTTGAGTGTGATTTTTAAAGATTAGTTTGTATGGAGTATGAATAGACAAACAATGAAACAATAAATCAACACAATCAGTTTTTAAAGTGGTTCGGATACGTTGGATCCTATGTCAACTGTCCTGAACAAGGCAGGAGTTCTTAATTACCTATCTCGAGCAAGTTTCGGTCTATATCGTAGCTGGGACGGATACTCTACTTATAGTCTTAGTAACTTTACAGTTTCAAACATTGGGTTTGATTTTCTCCAACTAAGAATGAGTTATTACAATAAGAACAGTTCAATAGGCTGAACTCCTTTGAATTTTCTAAGCTTAAGATGTTACAAGAGTTGCTTAGAATAGAGAATGGGAACAATAGATCTCTAGAGTGAAGAACTAAATATATCTCTCTATGTATTGGGTTCTTCGATGTGTAAGTTGTTTGGTTGCTAGAGAATGCTTGAATCATTTTGATCTCCAGTATCTTATCTGCATGAAGAATTTTCTCTATTTATAGTCTCGACTCATGAATAGATCCGTTGGAAAAAGTCGAGACACATGTCGAAAAGACAAGAAAAACAGCCATCTTGAGCTTTGAATGCCACTGTAGAGATTCTCTATTTTTTAGTCTAGAGAGCAGCTTTATGTCAGAGCAAGTACAGTGCTGACAGCTCCTTATTGGTCAAGATTAGAGAGTTGGTGATGTTTGTTCAAACTCCAAGTGGATACTCAGTTGACTTCCTATAATTCCTCGGACGCTTTTACTGAATTTTCTCCTGCTGACATTCTTATGGATATTCAGTTCTTTGCACGATTTTCTCTGCTGATTCAGTTGGTTCTGAGATGTCCAAGTTCCTCATGCTGAGTCTATCCAACTGACATAAAATGTTCTACTGGACCTATCAGCTAATGAACTCTAGCTAGCCTACTGAGTTCCTAACATGCTGAACTCAACTAAGCCATTACATTGTAAGGTTCATCATTCAGATAAGGGTTTTTGGGATCTTCAAATCTTCTCATACTGAATCTCATACCCAACATCTTCTACCGGATCTTCTTCTATTTCACCACTCGTTCGAATATCTACCCATTATCACCTTCCGATTTAATCCACATCTACAAATTTTCCCTCATGGCGAACTCACCTATGCTCCTTATTAAATGCCCTTGATTTAATTGGTTAAATTGACGGTAGCCTGCCTCAACCAGACTTTGTTGCTGATCCCGCTGGTGCCCATCTTGGACAAATAAGATCAACTCTTACTTGCTGCAATCACTGGATCTGTGTCTTCTGATATTCTACCCGCTGTTGTCCAATGCTTCAACCACTGCTTCTGCTTGGACAACCCTCACACGCGCCTTTTCTAGTACCTCTCGAGCCCATGTCATGCAACTCAAAATTGCGTAAACTAAGGCGTCTCTTGGATCTAAATCTATCTCTAAGTATGTGAACTCCATTAAAGCCATGGATGACGAATTATGGCTTATTCATGTCGTGGTTAAAGATGATGATTTGACTCTTGACATTGTCAATGGTCTTGGTCTTGCATATCGTGAAATTTTTAGTTCGATTCGCACTCGTGAAACACCCGTTGGCTTTGAAGAACTCCAAGATCGTCTTATTGAACATGAGATTTATTTAAAGCAATCAGAATCGGAGTCCTCTCAACTAGTTGCAATTGCCAACATTGCACAATTTGATTCCTCTCAAACCTCACGACGATCCCAACCCTCTCGGTCTTCACGTGGAGGTCTTGGCCATTATTCAAATTCTCGTCGTCGTCGTGGTGGTAGACATGGCAACTAGAATAATCATTGTTCTTACTCTATTACTTGTCAACTTTGTGGTTTTCATGGACCTTATTGCATGCGCCTTCAGCCGTCAGCTATTATGGTTCAATCTACCACTCATCCACCACTCGCCCACCACCGTCCATCAACTGATTCATTTCTTCATCTCCACAGTACCTCCTCGTCATCCACTCCTATGCCTACTACCTCTTCCACTGACGATACCCCTCTTACATCATCTCCACACCACCCTCACCACTTCAACTTACCACACCCACACCCGATATCTCCTCGTCTACTACAAGTGCCACACACACACCCCATATCCCATCGCCTCCATTGATTGACCAGCCGCCAATACGCACTTACACCGTGCGTACTCGTTCTTAAAATAAGGATGGCGAGTGGTAGAAGGGGCGCCGGGGCCACACGGTCATGGGTTCAATCCTCACCGAAGCCATCTACGTGTGGCCACTTCACCTTAGGGTGGTTGAACCTCTTGTGTGGTTGCTGGAACCTGCGCCAAGGGTTGAGGTTTACCCGAGCGCCCGAAGGTAGCGGGCTGCGGGTTCCTCAAATCAAAAAAAAAAAAAAAAAAAAAAAAAAAAATAACATCTTTAAGCCAAATCATCTTTACACTGCCACTAAGCATCCACTTCCGCTAGATGTAGAACGTTCCTTGGTCTTTCAAGCATTGCATGTCCGCAGAGTCTATTCTGCTTCAACGATGGTACTTGGGATCTCGTTTCTCCACCGACATGTGCAAATATAGTTAGCTGCAAATGGGTCTTTCGTATCAAGAGAAATCCTGATGGCACATTGATAGATATGGCACGCCTCGCCATCATTAAATACAAGTTTTGTCTCATTTTGGGATAGAGGAGTAAATCAACATAGATACTGTGAAATGAATTTATGTTTAAGAGTTAATTATAATATGGGCTCAGTATAGAGAATTAATTCACATGATGCCCATGCTTTATTTCTTGTATTTGGTCATTGGACTTGCCCGAATAATTCCCAGTATAGATACGTAAATCTCGCCTCTCGTTGTGTGTATTATTAATGAATTATTGTTTTGATTCTTTAATAGGTAATACAAGTTATTTATCTGCAATTAAGGAATTAATTTTTATCTCCTTATTAATAAATAAATTAATTAATAAAAGAGATAATAAGCTAATTATTTAGGTCTTTTATTAATAGAATAGTTCCTATTTTGGGTAGATGATGTGTCGATTTTATACTACTCGAATTCACCAAGTTCTGACGCTCATCTTGCCCAAGTTAATATTGTTTTGTGCCCAAAAATGCATATTTCCAGCAGGTTTATGATTTGAAGATGATGTGGCGGTTCGGACTTGAAAAGGAGTTATTTTGGCACGTTTTGGAGAAAAAAAAGGGGCACAGATCGAGAAGGAAATATTTGCTAAAGATTTGGAAGCTTGAAGATATATTAGGGCCGAATTATATTTGGAGGAGTCTTGAAGATCAAGATCTACATAAGATATACCCTAAATATTCTTTCCTTTGGAGGATAAGCTTCAAGATCTATATAAAGGGATGGAGTCGAGACGCTAAAGAAGACGGCCTTACAACACTTTCTCATTCTTTTAGTTTCGTTCTCTACCAATTCCGATCTTAGTCCCGTAGTTTAGGTTTTAGATTCAGCATCAACAACATCAAACACTTTTATTTGCTTTCTTAAGTTTCAACTTTTAATTTCAGTTTCGACTTTAGTTTCCAGCCTTCGAAAAATATTCAGATGTCAGTTTCAGATTTCCAGTTTTAATTCGAGCTTTCGTTCAGTTCATGGTTTTAGTATTTTCTTCTTTAAGATTTTCGCACTTTAATTTACGTTGCATGCTTATTTACTTTCGCACTTTAATTTCTATTCTAATCATGTTCGTTAAGTTCTACTTGTTCAAGTTAATCATGTGTAGCTAAATCTTTTTAGGGTTCGGCGAGGGTGACAAGTATGAGATACAAACTTTGTGTGATCTAATTAGACGTAGTAATTAAAGACTAGGGTTTCGACTTAATTCGGAGTAGAAAGATTTAACTGGATTAACTTAAACTTGATCAATTTAGGTTATGGTTAACTAGATTAGTGTCAGATTGTTCAACAACTTAGGTGGGGAAGCTATCATAACGGTAGTCGAATTAAAGAGGTTAATCATTTATGTGAACTTGTTCAACAACGGTAGAGATTAAAATCGGGTTCCTTCCTCGTAATGTTGTCTAAACGTTAAATCTAGGTTTGTTCAACAAGCTAGGTTGTGGTTAGGTTAGGGAGTAGTGGAAATTTGTTCAACAAGCCATTACCGACTAAGTAGGAATTGGGGTATGTACGTGTCCAACACTGTATCCTATAACTGGTTGATCCTAGGAATTAATTAAATCTATGCATCAATGATCGAAGTAGTTGTCTCATACGAGTTACCTGAAACCGAGTCCGCCTTTCTTTACTTGTTTTCTCTCAATTTACTTTTCAGTTATTTCATTTTCTTTGCCTAGGTAGTAAACCCAAAATTTATGCATGGTGGCATCACAAAAACTTTGATCAAAAGAATAGGCATAGTTGATTTTTCACTGTTCCCTGAATTCGACCATGTTCTATACTCCCTTTGTCCCACTCATACTGTCTTGTATACCATATCGGGGTGTCCCACTCATACTGTCCTATTTCCATTTTGGGAAATAATAAGGGAAACAAATCAATTATTAATATAACCTAATTACACCATTAACTCACTAATGGTGCACAAATACTTACGCCTTTTTTTATTTTGGCACCCTATCATTCTCTCTCTCTATCCCCCCCACCCCAAAACCCTAGATCCGCCGCCTCCTCTCTCAAATCGAACTCGCCTCGCTCCATCCTTGCGCGATGATGAAAAAAAACACTGTTGCCCTCCGCCTCCCCCTCGATGATAGAAGCCCTCCTCTCGAATCTACCTTCTCCGAAAGTTTGGGAGTCGTCGATGATCTTTCTGAGTCTGAGACGATGGACGAAGAGTGTGAAATTGTGGAAGAAACTCTTCTTGGTGACCAGTTTTGTGTCGTCGATGGGCTTTCTGAATCCAACTATTCCTCTGAAACGGTGGACGACGGGTCTGAGAGGGTGGAAGAAACTCGTCCGACCGATGGGTCTCCTGTAGTCGATCGGCATGAGAATGGCGTTGAAATGGCATAGAGATCCCGTCTGAGCGCATTGGCATCCCAAAAGAGCGAGCTTGGTCGCGATTTGGAAAGGATGACTGAGAAGGAGTTCATGGAGAACTTGATGCGGATTTGGTGCCCTGCCTACTTTAATTTGGTGAGATATTCTCCGAATGAACTTCCTTAATTTATAACTTGTTTGCGGATTTGGTGCCCTGCCTTCTGATTTATGCCAATAATTAGTATGAGTGGTTGGGGTATGGGCTTTGAGATGATGAAATTGTGCTCATATTGGTGTCATTCATATAGTACTTGTTGTTTGTTGCCTCCTTGCTGCATTTAATTATGTTCCTTGTTTGTTGCCTCCTTGATGCTGGCTTATGAAATTATGGTAATATTTGGTGCCCTGCCGTCTGTTGAAATTATGGTCATATTCGGTGCACTGCCTTCTGATTTTAAAGTTGCATGTTTTCGGTTCATACATAAACATCTTTACATAAACATCTTTACAAAAGACTTGGCCACTACTCCTATACAAATCTACAAAAGATTTGGCCACCACTGCTATTTAAATCTACAAAAGACTAGTGATGCTATTGCTATTTAAGTCTAATTAGGCCTTTTAAATAACAGTCCAGTCTTCAACAACTAAACCTAGTCTGTTTTGAAGTTGTTCAAGTTCTAGACCAGTGTCATTCTCAAGCATATAATGAATGCACTATTTAACAAGTTCAGTTGGTACTTCCAAGTCTGTTGGAAGTCTTGATTCTCTAATTAGGGCATCCTTCCTCATATGAGGGAGTTTGTAACAGTTTTGGCCCTTCACCCTCAAGATCTCCATCATGCAAGCTTGTAGGCTTATGAACACCTTATTTAGAGTCATAGGAAATAACTCTTCATAAGAAGAAATAACTGCATTCACAAGTTGCTCGACATTTAGACATTTATTGGTTACTTAGATGCTTTGAATAGCCCTAAACCATCCCAAATCGTTCACATTTGTGTCTGGGGAATTTGGGGGTTGATTAATCAATCTGATGTCAAAGCCATCTGCACTAGCAACACTCCTAAAATCCTCATCACAGTCTTTAATATGAGGCCTAGCATTGTCTTGCTGAATAAATATCATTTTGCTTTCTGTTGAGGGCCATTTTGCCTTGATGGCTCGTACAATCTGCATTATGTATCATATAAATAAACATTATGATTGATATAGTAGGTTTTTGGTTAAGCGCATTATGTATAAAGCGCATCTTTGAAAAAAATGCATTATATGAAAAATCTGCATTATATGTAAAAACTGCATTACTCATACTAAAAACCTGCATTATATGCATACTGCTCCATACTAAAAACTGCATACTCATACTAGTTACAGTTTTAAGTCACTCATGTAATGTACATAGTTGAATGACAAATAAGGGTAAATTGCAGTGAGTACATAACCTATTCCATCTCCATACCTGGTTGATCAAGCATGTTTTCACGACTTCTTTTGTTATAGATTGGATCGGCTTAGTCTCCAAAGTGCCTTTAGGTCTATTTTTGCTGCCTCTAACTGCTAGGATTTGTTGTGTGAATGGAAAAATACAAATTTTGCCATCAAACACAACACATCCATTTGCATCGAAAATAGGTCGGCATACCGCGAGCATAAACATCACCTTTGTGATGAATCTCTTGCTTTTACATGTGCGGTGTGGTCCGGCCTCGCCGGGAGTAAGGTAGAATCGATGCGATGCACGTGTAATGTAAAACCATTTCTCGTCTATGTGGATGGTATTGTGCATGCTCTTAAACTTCAATATGTTAAGTACTCTATCAAACTCTAGAGCCTCTATAGAAAATCTAAGTCTAAGAAGTTTATTTGGAGCAGTTAGATTAGGACGAATGACACTAGTATGAGCTTTGATCAAGCCTCGAGTTGCCCACCTTCCTACTGTGCTTTTGCTTACCTTAATACCGTCTGCAAGATTTCGTATTGTACTTCTTTTATGCAATTCCAAGCTTTGAATGAGCTCCAAGTTGACGTGAATTCGGGTTTTGTTTACTCTATCAACTTTACCGCTTTTAAGCCGGATAACTTGCCCTTCTTCTTGTTGTTTTTTGGTTGTAGCCCAAAGACGGCTGACGGTTCGTGGCGAGAGCTGCGTAGATGGCGTTGCCCGGTAATCTTCCCTTTCAACACTTTACCCGCATTGCGGTTTCGTAGAAGAAATTGGACAATGCCATTCCTCTCGTCGGTTGACAAGTTTTTTGCTTCGCATAACTCTCATCTTAATTTTAGTGATGTTTTTGTAATGAATGTTTGTACTCCATGAATGTTTGTAAAGCCCCTATATATAGATAAGTAAAGGTGGGAAATTTGAAATTTATTTTGATTTCACTTGAATTTGGAAGTTGCTTTTATTTGGAGGGACTATCGGATTTGGCGCACTTCCGGAACTCCAAAACACAATTTGATTATTCTGATTTTTAACAAATCACCCCCCTCCAAAAAATTGAAGTACTATTCACAGCCAAAAAAAAAAAAAACATGACAGCCAAAAAAAAATATGGCGATCAAATTAAAAAAAAAACAGTAATACAGTTTTGGCTTTTACAATTAGTTGGAGTCATTTGAATTAAGAAAATTAATTATATTGTAGGCCACAAGCATTAACAACACAATACCCACTTTCTTAAACTTTGTGCCGAACTTCAACATGACAAAATGAGTGGGACGGAGGGAGTACTAATTAAGATTTTGAGTGTGTGCAGAAATTTTATTTGGTGTCTAAACAACGATCACCAGTAGACAATGGATTATATATCCTTATGACATACGAATTGAAGTTTATACATAGGGATAAGGGACATGAAATTAGATTACACAAACTCATAATTTTTGTCCTCTATAAAGAGAGAGAAAACGTGTGCTCTAGTTACTCTATTCATCCGAAGTTGAATCACGGGCAACCGAAAACAATCTTGAAGTTTAGATTTGAATTCTCAGTACGTATCCTATGTTCGATCAATAAACTGTTGTTAGTGAGAGTGAATCTGACAACGTGCTACATACCGTTGGAAAGCCCTTGAAGTCTAATTTATAATAGTTTAAACGGAAGCAATCCGAAGCCGTATTCAAGAAGTTATGGTCATTTAACGAAATTATTATTTTTTATTACTTTAGTACACTGGCCCTAGTCGAGATCGGAAGAAATTATTATCTAAATGAGATTATTACTTCATAGAACATTACTTCATTGAGGTTTAATTGTATATTGGTCGTATACTTGCATTTTGTAATCGCATATCATCCAACCTAGTGAATTTTTAATTTCATAGTTTCTCAAGTATAGTCTTTAGTCTTTACATGAATTGAATGAACAAATTCCATTTTTTTATAAGTTTTTGTTGTTAATTTCATCTCATAATGACATTTATTCATTAGTTAATTTGATACTCTCTTCGTCTAAATTACCTTGTCCATTTTGATTGTGATGCATTTTTTAAGGAGATTTATTAGTTGTATGTACAGTAGAGTAAAGTTGTGGGTTCCACAAAAATGTTAAATGTAATAAGTTTCTAAAAAAAAGAAAACTGAATAAAATATGACAAATTGGATTTTTTAGTCCCCAAACTATGCGTGTTTGGCCAATTTGGTCCCTTATTTATTTATTTTAATTAATTGGTCCCTAAACTATAGAATTTTGGACGAATTGGTCCTTCTGTTAATTTGTTTGTTAGTCAACTGTTAGTCAACGATTTTTAAAGGGTATTTTCGGTATAATATTATTGAGGACCAAAACGTCCAAATACTAAAAAAATGAGGACCAATTTGGCCAATTTTTTTTAATGAAACTTTTTTAATTTTACAAAAATCGAAAAGTATTTTAGTCGTTTTGATTTTTTTAAGGACCAACTACGCCCATTTTAATTAAGTTGAAGACCAATCCCTATATTTTGGGATCATAATCGTTAAATTTTATAGCTCTGTTATCAAAATTTTTGAATATATTATTATGATAAAGAGAAAAAAATTAAAAAAACTTTTCGATTATATTATTATGATATATTATAGCAAAATTATTAAAATATTTTTCGAATATTGAAAAACTTAAAAAAATTAAAGAAAAAAAATTGGTCAAATTGGTCCTCAATCTTTCAATATTTGGACGTTTTGGTCCTCAATAATATTATACCGAAAATACCCTTTAAAAATCGTTGATTAACAGTTGACTAACAAAAAAATTAACAGAATGACCAATTCATCCAAAATTCTATAGTTTGGGGACCAATTAACTAAAATAAATAAATAAGGGACCAAATTGGCCAAACACGCATAGTTTAGGGACTAAAAATCCAATTTGCCATAAAATATTTAGGATGATTCAAATTTGTAATAGAAAAAATAATACTCCTTCTGTCGCACTCATCTTATAATATTTGAGATTGGACTGCGGATTTTAAGATAATGGAGTAAAGATGTAAAGTAGTGGTATAAAATAAAAGATAATGAGATCCACTTGTTTAGGATGATTGTGGTCACTCATTTTTTATATTTTAGAAACGTTGCAAGATGAGTGGACGGTTCAAAAAAGAAAATGTTGCAAGACGAAGGGAGTATGTTATATTCTTCACAAAGTCTTGTCACTAGTTATTAAGATAGATATACGTCCCATGTGACAGCGTAGTGGTAAAGGTGGGTGGTCCGAGATCGAAAAGTTATGGGTTCAATTTTCACTGGACACACGGAAGAATGCTACATTAGTTTTAGAGATGAACTAGTGTGCATCATGTAGCACATGCAACATGATCTAATTGCCCAATTTTGACCCATGTTTGACCCGTTGACCAGTTTTTTTTTTTGTATTTATTTTTTTTCATTTATTTTTTTTGCTTTTTTTTTCTTTTTTCGTTTTTTAAATTTTTTTTGTCTTTTTTTTGTCTTTTTTCCTTCTTTTCGTCTTTTTGTTTTTTCGCCTTTTTCGTTTTTTCGTCTTTTTTCATTTTTTCGTCTTTTTCGCATTTTTTCATTTTTTTTTACTTTTTCGTTTTTTTTTCGCCTTTTTCGTTTCTCGTGTTTTTTCATTTTTCATTTTTTTCACCTTTTTTCGTTTTTTTTTCGTATTTTTCATTTTTTTCGCATTTTTCGTCTTTTTTCGCCTTTTTTTCGTCTTTTCGGAAATACAAAGAATGACACGATACTTTTTTCATTTTTTCGTTTTGAAATACAAAAAATATTTTTCGTTTTTTTTCCCTTTATTATAAGGACGAGAGTGTCACTCTTTGTATACAAAAGTGTCGTTTGTTCTAAACAATGACACTTTTGTTCGTTTGCTCTAAATAATGACACTTTCATTCGTGACAATTGACACTTTTGTTTATTACGATTGACACTTTAGGTAATATTTCTGGTTATTATGCTTCATATTTATTAGTAGATGAAAGTGACATGTTCCTTTATTCTGAGTGCCAATTTACTTCAGTGTGATTGACACTTTAAGATAAATGACACTTTCGTTCGTTGTAATTGACACTTTTTTCATAAACAAATGACATTTTTTTTCGAAACAAATCGCATTTTTAAAAAAAATAATTGATGTTCAATAAATGATATAAATGACACTTTATTCAAATACAAATGACACTTTTGTTTGTTACGATTGATACTTTGGATAAGTAACAAATGGCACATTTATTCATTACAAATGACACGTCTTCCTTATCAAAAAAATTGGAAAAAAATAAAAAAAATTATTTGTTACGATTGACACTTTTGTTTGTTACGATTGACACTTTCATAAGCAAAGAGTGACACGTCCGTCCTTAAAATAAAGGGAATAAAAATGAAAAAAAAATTGTTTGTTGCGATTGATATTTTTGTTTGTTACGATTGATACTTTCGTATGCAAAGAGTGACACGCCCGTCCTTAAAATAAAGGGAAAAAAAAAGTTAAAAAAAAACGTAAAAAAAATAAAAATATAAAAAATAAATAAAAAATTAATGATGTCATGCTGACGTCAGCAGATCAAACACGGGTCAATACGGATCAAAGTAGATCAAAATTGAATAATTGACACACAAGTTTTTGCCAAATTGAAATTCCATATTAACTTCAACTACGCGCCACGCGGTTTTCCCTTTACTCGTAATTTTCTCTCACTCCATTCCTCTTCAAAGATTCATCTCTCTTCGTTTCTCACACTAGACCTTCCCAAGTCAAGCAATGGCCGAAGCGGGACTGACGATCTTCGACGGAACTCATCTCTCGCAGGTGGAAGTTTCATTGCCTTCTCCTCCGCCCAATACTGAGATCTCCACCGCAGAGGTGCTGGAGCTGGCACAAACGAGGGCATCGCTCGCCCTTCTCGGTTTCTTAATACCGGAACCTCTCAAGTCTTCTTCTCTCCAACGAATCGGTATCTATGAAATCGAAGGATTCCACTCTAAGAACCTCGATTACTCCGATGCCTGTAAATTTCTTCGAAATTACATTTCTGCTATTGCCGATGAACTTCGAGGTCAGTTTTGCGCTTGTGGACTTCAATTTTGGACTCATTCAATGCGCATGTGTAGGTCGTTCAAAATGATGACATGTGGCGATTATATTGTTAATTTTGTTGAATAAAACCTAGAAATTTGTAATTAGCGATCGGCTTGTTTTTTGTCTCTTCGATTAGTACTGTTGATATAGGTCAAGTTTGTATTTTCCTTTCAATCAGTTCTTTTATCATCATGCACAATTTGTTCTTCTTGTATTCAGATGACCCTATTGCTGTGACAATATTGGACGGCAGATCTCTTAATATATTCTTGGATGATGAAGACGATTTCGCGATGCTAGCAGAGAATCTTTTCACTGATTTAGACGTAGAAGATAAAGGAAAAATTAGTAAGGATGAGATACAGAGTGCTCTGGCTCATATGGGTATCGAATCCGGTGTTCCTCCCCGTTTCAGGTAGACTCTGTCTTTGGTACATAGTGTTGAATGAACATGAGATTTTAGGAAATTTATGAAGATATAGCTGAATAGTGAATACTACATATATACATATATGCCCCAATTCTGATGTTTGTGAATTCTTAGAAGCATGTGTTTACAGTATACTGAATTACTGAAGTAAAAAATGTACACTTTCAGTTAATTGTTTTATGATTTTCTATGGAATAAAGCAGGTGGCTATGAAATATTCTTGTTAGGGAACTCTGCACTTGAAACTCTAAGATTTTGTACTGTTTTTATGCTCGTTCTGCTTGCCTTTGTTCCTTCAAAGACCCATGATGTGCAGAAAAGTTTGACAAGATTTATGTTTTCTCATATGTAGTTTCGAGTCTGGAGCTAGGAAGGTTCTAAGGTTTGGATATAATCTGAAATAGTAGTAGTAATTTAATTAAAAAGGATGGCTCTGATATTATATATAGTTATTATTTCATTTTAGTTACTGATAAAATATCAAGAATTCCATATGTTAGTGTTTGTGCCATGCAATTAATTCAGTTGTCTATATTAGCAGTGTATAAGTGACCGATAAGTACATTGCTTGGGACATACCTGCTACTGTTACTGTTAGTGTGATATTATCTATGCTATTTTAGGCTCTCGTAACCTGCTGAAGTCATGACTAATCTTGAACCTTTTGAATATTATCTTTATCTTCATTATAATTACTCGTGTCTTATTTTTTCTGAGTCTCATTACAGCCTTTCTAAGAGGTGTTCTGAAATAACAAATTCCTCCATTGTTCCTGATTATTCTTTCTTCACTTTTTTCCTCGTTGTTAACTTCTATTTGTGATTTTAAGTACTGTATTTCTGTTGAACAGAATTTCCTCAGTTAAGTGATATCTTCAAGAAACACGGAGCATTTGGAAAAGAAGAACTGGGACAGGCACAATTTGCTCAACTCCTACAACCTGTGCTACAAGAACTGGCTGATAATCTTGCAAAAACACCTGTTATTATCGTTCTTAGGAACATCAAATTGGCAAATGGTTCCAAGCTTAAAAAGGTAGCTTACTTCTCCTAATATGCTTCAATAGAGGACAATGGTATCCCCTACCTCTTAAAATTTTAGGGGGCATTTCATTTACTACCAAATTTAGGGTATTTAACTTAGGAGCAATATAATACTAGCTACAGAAGGTCTCCTATCAGACTCTGAAGATAAGTATAAGTTGGACGCTGTTTTTCACTAGTAAATCTTGCACGTATTTGGGACAGGTTATCTTGTTTTCCAATTGGATCCTCTCGAACTCTGAGCATATGGGAATACAACTCTCCCAGTAACTTCTGAGTTCATCTTATACACTAGAATCTGACTGTTTTGCACTATAGTTCATGCGGATACTATTTGCTATCTTTCAAACAATTTTCTAAATTTCACAGTTCAATGTTACTTTTCCACCATACGTTTCTGAGTGTTATGTTTACGGATGCTGCAGCTTCTGGCCAAGGAGAACCTACTAGACGATGTAGCAAAGAAGATAATGGAGGAAAAGTATGATCTCACTAGTAGCCAGTCACGTGCCACGAAAATCAAGTCTTACCTCGAGAAACATGGGAACGATTTTTGTTTACCATCTTCGCAAGTGCATGAAATGGAAGAGCTGTTTGACGAAATATATACTGAGGTAGAGACTGAGAATGATGCGGGTGAACCAGATATAGACGGTTTTATGATGCTTCTGAGGAAGATCCTCGAGAAATTTGCAGACAAGCTCGAAGCAAACCCGATTCTTTATGATCTTCAGGTTCCACAAGTTGAACAAGTTTAATTGTACTTTTAATGCTTCCATCCTCTTTTCCTCCCGTTATATATCTATTCACAGACAGAACATGATACTGCCTTTTCAATACGAGCGATACATGGAAATACTTGTTAAGTTTTGAATTACTTTTAATTTAAACTTTTCTTTCTGCACTGCTGAGCGGTTGATTAAAATTGTGAAAAAAAGGATCACTTAAATCGATGGTTTCACGATTCTAAAGTAGTTAAATTTTGATTGGTGAACCGGCAGTCCAGCTACGATTTTCTACATTAAAATTTTCAAATTTATAAAACCATAAATACGATGTCAATGGTGAATTTCTGATAGCCCTAATCCCTAATGGGGAATGTAGTGTTGTTTGTATTGGTACAGAAAAGAAACAAGAACAAATAGAAACATACATAACCGAGGAGCAGAATGTGTTGAGAATCATTTGTGGTTGTAAGAGTGATAATAGTGTTGGTTTGGATGATCCAATATTGGTGGTGATGTTTCAGACATAGCATGGAACAGTGGGTTCAAACCAGTAACTCTTTTCACACTTTCTTCAGCCATTTTCACCTGTTACCAAGGTACATGTTTTAGTACTAAGACCAACAGAAATCCAATTCTTACAGTATTTTAACATACCTTAGCTCTCAAGGTCTCTACGTCAGCTTTCAGAACTCTATTGTCAACAGCTGATTCATTGTACTTCTGGTTTGTGTCGGCAAGGCACTTGAGCAATGAAGAATTTTCAACTCTTAACTGAGAGACCTGTGGAGAAGATATAATTGGACCATACTGGAACACATTTTTCAATCAAGATCAGATTATACCTGCGTCTCACGCTCACTCAAATTGACCTGCTTTCTTCTTCTTGAGCGTCGAGCCGATTCTCTATTTGAAAGCATTCTGACAAAAATAACACAACTTATTGACAATGACACAGGATTAGTTGAAATCACAGAGTGTATTATACATTAAGAGTTTATCATAGCTTTTTTTATATTATATACAAAGGAGTCATTGCACTTGCTTATATACATTGAGCATATTAGAATGAGACAAATGTTGCTCGGACCTAAGTTAAAATTTTGCCGCTACTGCTGACTTTGCTTAAGTATTGCTATTAATTTGTTCAGCGCCAGCAGTACCATTGTTTAAGTCTCTATCCTAATCTATTTTTGTCAATTGTTCTCCCGCCGACTTTATTCGGTCACTACTAGTTCTGCTCTGTGCTAGCGATCCGCAGTCACTATAGCCGCATTGTAGGTGCTGCTCTGCCCTAATCCACCGTTGTCAATTTTCTGTTGACAACTTTGCTCCGCTCCTACTATTTCTGCTCTGCCCTAAATCTACTTCTATCCCTACTACTGTCTCTACCTAAAGGTTGTTCATGTCTTAAAAATTTCATTAGGAGGAAAGTGATTCTCAAGACTTGGTGACAGGCCGAATATGATTGGTTAAAATTAATATATATTCCAGGACAGTTTTGAAGACCATATTATGTGTCTTCATAGATATCTCAACTTGTTTAGATAGAGTTTCTATTAGTTTGAGATTGTAACTTATTCTGCAATACCACTATATAAGAATTATTTATGAACAAATTATTCTTTTTCACATTATCAATCTCAAAAATTAAAAAAGAAAAAAGAAACCACATCCCATGTATTTCACATGCTCAAATACAGATAAGTATATCAAGTAATGGCCACTATTGACTGTTATATCAGTGTATTTTTTAACTCAGGCAAGTCATCATTCCCAGAATATAGTGGAGACCGTAACTGATATTCTCAATCATCTAACATCTTTATCAAGTGAAAAAAAAAAAAATTGTATTATTGCAGATCC
The DNA here is from genome assembly GCA_028984105.1 of Lavandula angustifolia. Taxonomy (NCBI): domain Eukaryota; kingdom Viridiplantae; phylum Streptophyta; class Magnoliopsida; order Lamiales; family Lamiaceae; genus Lavandula; species Lavandula angustifolia. The sequence continues at coordinate 13,749,772 of CM054812.1, read as the reverse complement.
CAATATAATACTGTCAACTGTCAAGAAAACTCTGGTTTTTGTCTCCACTAACATCAAATTTAACATTTTCGGTTTTCCACATTACATCTTTCTGCTGGTAAAATTTTTCTACCAACAATTATCGCTAGCCAACAAACACTTGGATATGCTTTCCAGTGTTGTGTTTATATCCTGATAACTCGTGATTAAAAAATAGCCCTTCTACAATCAGGTCCTATTTTTAAGCCACGCTTCATTAGAAAAGTCTAACCTTGTATTTTCTGCTGGGGAAATGAAAATAACACAGGATTTTCAAGATAAGACAATTAGCTTCCAATTTATTATGGAGAATTGGTGAATCTTCTTACAGAAAGCGATCCAACAATTAAGAGAAGGCCGTCTTAAAATTTAATGACAAACAAATCTGCAAGCAGCATAACTGGGAGATGCATAAAAGGAGTGAAAACACAAAGATAATATTAGCTCAATCAAACAGTGGTAAATGTAAAGGTTATACCAGGCATGTTAATGACAATCAGTATCCACTTTGTAATTGAAGTTTTCCTTGAATCACAATTTTGAAAGGAAGAGGAATGAGGACCATCACAAACTTCATTCTTAAATGCTTAATATTTACATTTTTAGGAATATACACTATTTCAAGATAGTTTGAGTTACTGCTAGGTAAAGATAGGTATTTGGATGAGAAGATGTACATATGGTCATTAATCCATTTCATGATCTAGTTTATGTTTTGATATTATCCCGTCCAATGATATATATAATACAGGAATATTTTAATTTTGTGTTGGTCCACATGCAATCATGATTCCAACTATTATCATGAGCAGACAACTCTATTCACAAATTTTGGTTTGTTCCAAATCCCTTGAAGAAGTTCAACATGTAAATGTAACTTCTGATTGAAAAGATGACTCAAATAACAGAAATCCACAAAATATAAAGATGAAGATCCACTTGTTTCCTACAAGAACTTATTCATGCGATTGCCAAACATTTCATTGAGTAAATACAGAAACATGACGAATTAATGAATACCTTCTCATGCGTTTTGTGTCAGCAGGGTCCGTATTCTGAGTATCCTCAGTTTCTCCTTCAGCTTCATCATCATCAGACTGATCCCCAGAAGAGCCACTTGTCGTTGACCTCACTTGAGCCATAGATTTCCTTGGAATTGTAGAAGGGGATGGTACGCCAACTGTTCCACCAGAATCCTTGACTTCCATCTTTGATGAATCCCTCCCATGTGCTAAAAGAGAAGAAGTAAATACAACAAAGACTCCGATACATATAAGTTCATTTCCAGGCATTTAGTTCATTTGATTTTTCCTGAAACAGCTGACTCTCACATGCAAACTTGCAAAGCATTTTACATTTTACAAATTTGCAGCAGTAGATCTATGGTCTAATTTTTTTCAAATGAATATATCACTTCTCGATCTTGACGACGAGACTAGGATAACAAAAACGTGTAAACGATACTGCATGAACTTGGGCATGAAGATTGCATCCAACTAAATACCAAAATCAATCACAATCAGCAACCAATTAGAGATGCTTGAGTTTCATTCAGATTCTTATGCTTTATGAACTCTTTTCTTTGTGGGATCATTTTCCCCCGAGAGGGAATAAGAAGAATTATAAAATGGATTACTAGCTATGCCTAGATCGCGGATAAATGGAAATTTTATTGATAAGACCTTTTCAATTGTAGCCAATATCTTATTGCAGGTGCAAGCATTAAAGTGTGGTGCATTACAACCAAAAGAGGTGCATTTAGTTTGATACTAACAAGCATGATAAATCCAGAAGCAGCAGGAACCGTTGTATTTCATTGTAAACGAGGCAAGTGCTATAGGACGCATACCCCTATGTCTTTTTCCCATTATATTCCATATTTACAGTCAAGACAATTTGTCATTCAACTTGAAGAGCTTTCATGCTTGCGGAAAAGGAATCAAATCAAAATTCACTAAGAAATACTGTATCACTTTCAATAACCTGTACTAGATGGAGAATTTGACAGCTGAGAGCCAATGCCAGCAGACTCGGGGGCGATGCCATTGGTTCCCTAATTATAAATAAACAATAAGAATATGAAAAAAGAGGCAAAGGTACAGCAGTTAAAGCAAAAGGTACCAACGAAAAATCAACTCCACAAGTAATTTCACTCAATAAATTGGAAAAGAAAATAACCCGGGTCAAAGCGACGGCGGCGCACGCCAACTCGAGGCGGCTTTTAAGGAATGCCTGATACTTCTCTGGATCGGTCGGAATATTCTGATTATCATTGTTATGATGGTAGTCGGTTTTGATCTCAACGACATCATCGGTTTGGAGGGTGGTGGTGGTGTGGTGATGGGGAGAAGCGGCCTCCTGAAGGAACCGCTGGAATGCCCATTCCGATGAGCTCCGGTTCATCACTGCGGAGGAGGACGGCTGTTCCACGTTAGCACCGTGGTGGAGGGCAAGGGGAAGCCCGTGCGGCGACCATAATCCGTCAGATATATCATCCGTTGGGAACATATTGTCCATCTCTGATCTCTCCTCTCGATTCTCTTCGAAAAAGAGAGTAAAAAAGACGCTGGTTTTTATGGTTGTCGAAAATATTTTTTCCGAAAATCAGTCAGAGTCCACCAAGTAAGATAATATAGTTTTTTAGTCCAGCTGAGTGTAGTTTTATACTCCGTCTCATGACATATTTTTATTTTCGGAATGTGTATTTAAAATGATACGTTTACTTTAAAGAAAATAAATTTAAAAAATATTATTAAATTATTTCTTATTTTTTATTTTTTTCTACTTTTTTATTTATTATCTTACTTTATCATTTATTTATCATACTTTATCATTTACTCTCTCACAAACTCATTTATCTTTCTTCATATTATATCATTTATCCCTCTCTCATATTATATCATCTACTTTTTTAATTCTCATGCCGAAAAGAAACGCGTCATGTTAAATGGGACGGGGGAGTAATACTTATATGCTCTTTTTCATTTACAGTTTTTTTGATCTATGATCAATCTCATATAATGTCCCTATGATCTTGGTTAACATTGGTCAAAGTTTACTTATATTCATTTCATGATTTCAAAAAGATTTAATTTTGGATAAAATCAACCTCACTCAAGTTTTTGTATTTTATTTATCAAGTTCACTTGAGTATTATGAAATATATTTAGTATTCACTTTATTCTATTTGAATAGTCAAATTTAAAAGGATATATATCACATTATACTAATTGTATTATCAAATATCTGAATGATGCCGTACTTACACATGCCGTACTTACAAATTTAAAAGGATATATATCACTTTATTCTATTTGAATAGTCAAATTTAAAAGGATAATATCTGAATGTTTATTTGATGTTGGGGGAGAGCACCGCTCCTCCATCCCCAACGGCCAACACATGGCTATTTTGAAAAGTTCTTTTTTTTATTTTTAATTTTTTATTTCTTTGTTCTTTTAAACTAACCCTAGTTAGGTTATCTCTATCCTCTAAGCTCTCCTTTACTAATAACAAATCAAACTTGGCATAGCGGTTAAGGTGAGTAGCATGTGGTCGGAAGGTCATGATTTCAAAAATCCATCAAGACCTCTATGTATGAGTCTGTCACCTATGGTTCCTCATGTGTTATTTGCAAACTAGACCCTCGTCATCCAAGATTTAATTAATCCTCTGCTCTCTTTTTTTTCCGTCGGCCCCTCTGGTGAACTCTCTGCAGTTTGGGATGACTGTAGTTCCAGAAACCAAATGGAGGTGACGAACTCTGTAGCAAATACAAGCTGCAGGAAGCTCTTCCTGGAATGATAATTGTTTTCAGTTGTTCATTCCAAAATAATATCCAGTTAGATCCATGCAACATTGTTTGCCCAACTATACTCTTTTGTATGCCCTCTTTTGTATTACTTGTAAAAAAGAAAAGAAAAAGGTATAGTATGCCCTCTTTTGTTCAAATAGTCCAGTTAGATCTATGCAGCATTGTTTGCCCAACTACACAGCATATGCACCAACTCCACAAACCAAATAGAATCTTAAGACTTGGACCTCTTTTGCTGCTAAAACTATACAATTGTACCATTCTTATTCAAGAAAATAGTGGATCACAACACTACCGCACTAGGCAACAATCTAGTAACGATGTGGATGAGAAAAATCGTCTTTGGTCCGTAATGTGGCACTTTCGTTTTTGGCCCGTATATGTGCTTCTTTCCTTTTTGGTCCCGTAACTTGGGAAAATTATTGATTTTGGTCCCATTGTCGGAGAGTGTGTTACACTCGCCGCTGGACATATTTCCGGCTATTTTGCGAATTCGAATGAAATCGATTTTGATGCTGTAATTTGGCAACATGATCAAATTTGGTCCTCTAATTTTATAAAGTTTTTAATATTAATCATGTAATGTGTTATGTATCCACTTTTGGTCCATAATTTTTTTTTCATCCGCCTCAATAGGTTAATAAATAAATATGTTTTTCCAGTTTCAAATTTCTTTATTTTCGAATTTAACATATACGTACTCATAATTGTACAAATCATACTACATTGCACTAACTTATACAAGTAAGAATAACGGATTTAGAATAGATTAGGTGAGAGGCGACCCTAATGCAACTGCGTTCGGGGCGTCACAACAAGTTTTGGTTTCAAACATTCACAGATGCGACCCCAACGTGATTGCATTCACAACAAGTTTTGGTACATTCACAGACGTAACCCTGACAAAAGAAAATGGAGGTTGGCTTCTTTTTTTCATTTAATTAGTTTTCTTTTGCTCTGACGCCCCGAGTGGAGTCGCATTGGGGTCGCGTTTCACATAATCTCTTCTAAATCCTTTCTTCTTAAGTGTATAAGTTAGTGCAATGGCATATAATTTGTACAATTATGAATATGTATATGTTAAATTCAAAAGAAATTTGAAACTCAAAAAATATATTTATTTATTAACCTATTGAGACAGATAAAAAAATTATAATTTTAAAAATATAGGATCAAAAATTGATACATGACACATTACATGTCCAAAATTGGACACGTTGCAAAATTATAGGACCAAAATTGATTTCATTTGAATTCGCAATATAGTCAGAAACATGTCTGCCGGCAAGTGTAACGTACTCTCCGACAATGGGACCAAAATCGGTAGTTTTGCCAAGTTATGGGAGAAAAAATAGAAGAACCACAATACGGGACCAAAAACGAAAAATGTCCACATTACGGGAACAAAAATGATTTTTTCTCCGATGTGGAGCGAACGCCTTTGCTTCAATAAAGATTTTTCCACAACAAAACAGATGAGGAACCTCTTGACTGGATACTCATTAAACAATCATGGTAAGACCTTAATCTTAACAAAAAAGAGCTTGAGGATTTGTAGTAGACAAACAATCTTATAAAAATTGTACTTCTTCCGTTCCACTCCATTAGTCCACTTTCTTTTTGGCACAGAGATTAAGAAAGTTATTTGTTGTGTGTAAAGTAGTATAAAGTAGTGGGGTCACTAGAATATATAAGAGTGTTATTTTAAGTTAAAAAAGGAAAGTGGACTAATGGAGTGGAACGGCCCAAAAAGGAAAACTGGACTAATGGAGTGGAACGGAGGGAGTACCATTCAATTTCACAAAATTAAACCCTCGAAGGACTGTACATGGGTGCTTGCTTAAATAGGCACGAACAAAAGTGTTATGAACTGACACCACTTAATTATGAAAAATATAACTTCATGTTATGAACTGAAAGTGTTATGAATTGACACCACTTAAATAGACTGTTTTATAGAAAGTGTCATGTTTTTAAAAAAAACAAATAATGTGTGTATTAAAATTAACAACTCAAAAGTCAAATAATACACCACACAATACAAGTTTCTTAATCTCTATGCCTTATTGAAAGATAACACCTTATATATGAGAGGGAAAGAATAGTTGAATCAAATTTTGAGGACAGATTTACACTTTATTTTCTGTGGTCAATAATAAAGTCATAGTTACAATAAAATCTATTTGTTTAATCAATAATATATGCAATACCATTCTGACGGGGAAATGAAAAAAATGCTACGGTGAAAATGTACAAAACTACCTTCTATTACTTTTATTGTAAAATACACCCTTGTGTTCTTAAATATGGTGTAAGAAAATTCCTAATACCAAACTCGTATATTTCAATCTCTTCGAGTGATCGAGATAAGATTTTTATATTTTTCCTGATATATAATACCTAAAATACTCTTACAATGTTCATGTAATATTTAAATTTGATAAATTCACAATCACACGCATCCATATTGTTGCTCGCAGTTTGAGTCGATTAATTCTCAATTCTTCAAAGTTCATGTTTTCTCACCATTCTTATTCAGTGTTTTATTAAAACTCTTAAAAATTTAAGATCGATCGAGATAAATGAGCTGTTAATTTTGAAGAAGGGTTTTTCGTGCAACATTTTATAAAACACAGGATGTTTTTTTACAGTAAAATAGACACATGGTAGTTTTACGCATATATTTTTGTCACTTCCGCCCATTCTGCCTTCATAACTGCATGATTGTTGAATTAAACTCAATATCAATTTACATACATGATTCAAGTTGCAAAAGAAGCGCAAAAACACTTGTAACGTTTATTTAAACGCAAGAGAATGTGTTTGCAGTACAATGCAGACACACATTCAAGTACAAAATGCATGAATGAAAATAAAAAGAACTTTTATTTGTATCCAATCCAACATAGAAAGTGCAACAAGAAATGGCACACGCCCACAAATTAAGCTTCTATCTGCTGCTCTTCCTTGACAGTTATGACATTCTCACCCGAAGCCTCGCCATCCTTCCTCAGCTCGCTCTCAAACTCCTTCGCCGCCTATACCTATTATAATATATACGGAAACATCAAACAGATTGTGGTGCTACTAATCCAGCAACAAAATTTACATAAACTAGCTTCACTATAACTCAAATACAAAATAACGATATATATTTCTGGAAGTAATTACAAATACACAAGCCAAATTAGTGTCATCAATATGCAGTCAAATTCACATTTTAGGAGACCATTAATTGGTTGCAGATTTGTCCAAAAAATAATTATTATGCAAATCAAGATCATATAAGATGCACAGATCTATTTGCTTTACTCATCAATATAACCTAATCAAGTTATTTCGAGAGAAAGAAGAACCTGTTGAAAGCTCTTGACAGTCTTGCCAATACTCCGACCCACTTCGGGTAGCTGTTTGGGTCCGAAAACGAGCGTAGATACGCACACAATCACCACCAGCTCCGGCACTCCAAGTCCGAAAATGCAGTTACATGAGAATCCTCGTTTCTCAACTCTCCCCAGCCTCGGCCGATTCAGAGACACCCCGGATCCGGATCCGGCCCCATTGTAACTGAAGAATACTGAGCTGGAGGAAGAAAGGGAAGTCATTTTTCTTGATGTACTTGAGCTGACCGGTAGTGTTATGGTGGAAGACAAGGCGGCTGCCATTGGAGGACGAAAGAGAGAGAGAGAGAAAGACTTTAGCTTCGTGTTTTCTGTGTTTTTGGGGAAAGGGAATTGTATTGTATATATATTTATATTTATTTATAGAAGAGAACCTTCACGGCCTAACAGTCAAAGAAGAAGATTTGGTTCTTGCTGTTTGCATTTTCATTTTCATTTTTGTTTATTTTATTTTCTTTCTCATTTATTGAGCTAACACGTGGTTTATAAACCCTATTAAGTGATGACAAAATAGACTAATTGGCCGCAATCAAAATAGACTAATTAATAATTAAAAATAATCGGTTAAAAAGCAAAAGCAAAATCAAAACAGCCATTCATAATAATAATAATAATATATTCTCACAGTCGCATATACGTATAAAAATCATAATTGTTCCATTATATTGACTCATGTATGCTTTTGGTCCGTTACGTTGTTTAGATCCAATCTTAATCTTTTAAATTAGTAAAAAAGTTCGATTTTGATCCAATTTAAAAAATTAAATTCAGTTTTTCAATTTTGGACCACGAGCTTGTGGTAAGTATACGTAGTTTATTTTTAAGAAAAATATTAAATATAAAATCTCACAACATTGAAAAAACCTTCTCTCACAAGTCATATTTTCGGTCGAGAAAATGTCATTTTTGGTCTTTTATTGTGTCTTCGGTCCGATTTTGGTCTTTTATATTTCAAGTAAGTTTAATTTTGGTCCTCCGGCCGAGATGGCAGATGAAATAAAGTGTGTGTCTACACTCTCCGTCGGAGGATCAAAATCAAACTCATTTAAAAGATAAAAAGACTAAAATCGGACAATGCTACATTAAAGGACAAAAATCGGACCAATATAAAGTTGGAGGACTAAAATCGGACCTTGTCACATAAGAGGACCAAAATAGGACCAGTATAAATATTGGGAAATAATATAAGTTTCGAATGATCCCAAATCCCTATTGATAGATGAATACAATTTGATGTATTTTGTTAGGTTCTACCCAGCCTGAGTTTGTATAGTCAGGCTGATGGTTTCTCTTAGACTAGGTTAGTTCAGATTATGAATGTTCAGTTAATGAAAATTGCTAACTCCAGCTTTGACAGGTGATCGTGTCATATTTAGACCTCTACCCACAAGTGTATGGGGTGTTGGAATATAGGTGGTGAGTAAGGTCATCTCCCAAAGGACTATGCGGTTAATCGTGTAACTACTCTTATTCGGATGCTTAAACTCTATCTAGACGATGAAAACTTAGCGGGGTGATTAATCCTAGGCGATAATTGAAATAAATGTAAGCTAAGGGCAATAAAGAAGCTAAATTGATGAAAATCCAAGAGAAGATATTCTAGGGGTAGACACTAATGATATGAAAAATGATCTAGCTTACTTGAGTTTGCTACGGTTAATTACATCTATTTATGAGCGACGTCGGATATAGCCTAACTACCTCTCGGTGAACTTAGACCGTGGATTCTAGATTAAGACTATCGTCTCCAATTCATCAAAACCTAGAACTCCCAAAAGCCCTCGAGTCTATTGCCCTCACCCGTATCCCGCAACCTTTCGGCCTATTGGAAAGAGGTGCTCTATGCTCCTAATCTAGAATTAATTCTCAACTCTCGTTTATCGAATTAGTTCCATGGATAAATTTAAATGGTGATCAATCATTCAAACAATCATTAAAAGCAAGAGCATAGAGAAATAGAGTAGATTAACCATAAGCAAATCTAGCAAACATCAATTCTCAAACAAACTCATCAAGTCTAGCCCCTAGAATAGTGAATTTAGCTACTCATTTTCTTGATTAGCAAAAGACTCAAATCATAGCAAGTTAATGATATGAGAAAGCAAGGGGAAAAGAAAATGCAAACAAATCCTAAAGCCTTGTCTTCAATCTTGATTGCTTGACTCCTTCTTCTTTAATCTTCACACAATTATCAACTTCAATGGTGGACAATGAAGGACTTTGGGTGTTTGGGGGAGAAGGAATGGTTTTGGAGAGTGAAAATGGTGAAATTTCGTGTGGTAGGTGAGTTATGGTGGCTAGAGCTTCAAGTTTTGGCTTTTTATAGTGACCCGGGTCAAAACCGGGTCAAAAAATGGATAGCCCGCGAAAACAGGGTCGGACCGCGGTCCAGCACAAATCTGGGACCGCGGTCCCGTTTCATTTTTTGGGGCAAAACAGGTCGGACCGCGGTCCAATACAAATCTCGGACCGCGGTCCCGTTTATGTTGCTGCGCGCCGTTTTTGTTTTGGCTCGTTCTCCCTCGTTTCTTATCCAAATCTCGATCCGTTTTCGGCCACGTGACCCCAACGAGCTGAAATTTAAGGCTCAACTTCCCTTTTCTTCAAAATAGGTATTCATTCTCGTGAAAAATCAATAGAAACCAACCCAAGTAGCATATTCTTCGAAAATAATGAACTATGCAAACACAACATGTACAATCATGATTTTTCTTAGTAAATAAACAACATGTAAGCTCTCTAAGACCTATAAAATCCATGTTTGTCAACCCCCCAAACTTAAACCGTTGATCGTCTCGAACAACAAAAAGAAGAAGAAGACGAAGGCAACAAACATGGAAAAGCGACACGTTGACTATAGAGGCTTCAAATTTTCTCAACAAAAATAAGTTGTAGATAAATCCCATAATCCATCTCTTGCATACACCAACAATTATCAAAGCTTGGCCAAATTGAATTCAAAATCCTCACAAAAGGGTAAACCAATCGCTCACTCTCAAGTGTATTATGTGGGACGTGTTTACACTCAATTCAAGTCAAAGATGCAATCTACCATAAGCTTGCCAATCGTCTAACCTCTCCATCGCACAATGTAAGTTCTCAGTAAGATCACAAAGGTCTTTGATAAGGGTTGTAATGTTGGCTCTTTGGAAGGGTGAGGAATATTTGGCTAAAGTGACTCATATAACCCAATTTGCATGTAACATTTTCATATCATATACTCATCACTTCATATGATCTTTTATCTTCATTCCCACAATTCCCACTAGCTTAAATTTGACATTAAGCTCTTCTCTAACCCAAGTTACATCTCTTTTCTTTTAGCACCACTTTTTTTATTGTTTATTTTTTTATTCTCATGTGGGTGCACATAATTCCAACAATTGAACACTTTCAACATTTGTATCTCAAGATAACATTTTTCATTCTTACTCATTCATCATTTTTCAAAAACCTACTCCTCCAAGTCTCTTAAGCTCACATCCCTTCCCATTAGGCTAGATCAAAGAAAATGGTTAAGGCTCAAAAGTGGTGAACTAGGATATTCATGCTTGGGTCACTTCTTTGGGTAAAGTGTAGTTATGAAGCATGGCCTAAGATCATCTCTTAGTCGACTTACAAACGCAACCTCAAGGAAGATACCATGGCAAGTTCTAGAGATCAACATGCAAGCCTGAACAAAATCACACAAGAAAGGAGATCGACCATAAAATGTGATAGTCATAGCTCAAGTCTCACAAAGGCTCTTTGATTTCAAACTCAAAAAGGCCAAATCTCTAAAAATGGCTAAAGCATGCTCAAGACTTCATATAAGACTCATAAACAACATTTTCTCAACACAAACCATAGCATCTCATCATTAGCCTCATGAACAAATCAACCAAACCATGTAAGCAAGCACCAAACATGAAGAAGCAAGACAGTAGGACACAAGCAAACTAAAAGAAACAAAACAAGAAAAACAAACACACAAACTAAAGACAAAAAGCATTAAAAGAGAGACAATAAAGACACGACTCCCTCCCCCCAAACTTATTGAACATGAAGGGAAAGCAAGTTTGAATAAAGGAAGTGTGCTAGATTGTCGCAAACTCCAAGGAGATCACCATTATCTCCTTCCTTTGCTCCGGCCTAAAGTAAGCTTTCACTCTTTGACCATTAACACGAAATGGGGCTCGATCATAGCCAATCAATTCCATCGATCCATTCTTCATCACCTGACCAATAACGAAAGGTCCCGACCACTTTGATTTTAACTTTCCGGGAAAGAGTAAAAGACAAGAATTAAAGAGCAAGACCTCATCTCCGGGGGCAAACTCCCTCTTCTTGATCAACCGATCATGAAATTTCTTGATCCTCTCCTTATAAAGGCTTGAGTTCTCAAAGTCCTCACACCGAAACTCATCCAATTCATTAAGTTGGAGAACCCTCGCTTGACCCGCGATTTTAAAGTCAAAATTCAATTTCTTGATCGCCCAATATGCTTTGTGCTCAAGCTCTACCAGCAAATGACACGACTTCCCAAAGACCATTTGATATGGGGACATTCCAAGAGGTGTCTTGTAGGCCGTTCTATAAGCCCAAAGGGCATCATCAAGCAACATCGCCCAATTCGTTCGATTGGCACTCACTGTTTTCTCTAGAACTTGCTTGATCTCCCGGTTGGCAAGCTCGGTTTGCCCATTGGCTTGTGGATGGTAGGTTGTTGGTCCCGAGAGCACGTTCAGGTGTAGGGAGGGGGGGTGAATACACCTAAAAACCAATTTTCTCAACTTAAACACGAACAATCCTTTTCGAGGATGATGTCGCATCGAACAAGTTCGGGCCGACTGTATAAGCCGTTCGAATCGTGTTGGCAGAGTGACTGACTCTACTGAGACCTGCTAGCTGACTGAGAGTCAGAATTCAGTATCTTGCAGATAGAGTTCAGTAGTGCGGAATAGTGTAGGCCCAATTCAGTTGAGTTAGGAAAACATTTTTATTAAAACGGTTTCGGTTGATTAATGCGATGCTGTTAAGTTTCTTTGAAACTCGGTTGAATGATTTAAAGAAGGTTTTCGGTATGAACGGTAAATCAATGCAAACGGTTAAAAAATAGAACACAAGACACAGAGGTTTTTAAAGTGGTTCGGACACAAAAATCCTACGTCCACTGTCCCGAAAGATCAGGAAGCTATTTATTATACTGAGATAGTCTCAGTCGGTTTGTACGCTGGACAAACACTAGTCTTGAAATTTATACTGAGCAAGTCTCAGTTTACACGGTTATCAAACTGAGTGTTTGAAAAACTCTCCAACTGTGAAGGAGTCATTTACAATAAGGATTAGTTCAAAGGTGAACTCCTTCGTCTAAGCTATGGATATATTCTATTGAGCTTAGGTTAGAGGGATAGGGAACAAGGAAGTGGCTTCTAGAACGACGAACAACTGAATATAGCTTTGGGTTCGTGTATCGTCGTTTGGATACTAGAGGCTGTATTAATCAGTTATGCTTGGTTCCCTAAGAGCTGGAATGAAGTCTTTCGCCGGAGATAGATTCTTTGAGCTTCTTGCAGAAGACTTAGGTTTTTTGAATTTTGCTCGTTTGAATGCTCTGTGTGTTCTCTCGTGTTCTTCCCGTGAGCTTCAAATTGTTATTTATCCCTCTATTTATAGAGAAGAGATTAGGATAGATCCATTGGAGATGACGATCCTTTGTCTCTCTCTTTTGGGTAGCTAACGGCTCTTTTGAAGTTTGGTGACAGTGTCCTTTCCCTCCTTTTCTAGAAAGTTGTTGACTTGCAGCTTTAGTAGATATACGATACGTGGCTGCTTGTCATTGGCCGAGGTTCAGAAAGTTGTTGAGACAGAACATACTTCAAGGAGATCTGAAGCTGACTTCTCTCTTCCTCGTATTGACTCTACTGAAAAGTGACTTCAAAGATTCGACGGACGTAAAAACCGTACGGCGTTCTTTGAGTCCGATATCGATTCGATAGCATGCTCCTCTTGAGTCGACTCCTCGAAGATCGGCTCGAGTACAGTGAACTACTCCTGCTGAGTTCACTTCCACTGACTTCTTTCAGTATACTGCTCCTACTGAGTCCAGTATTACTTAGTCTTCTACTTCTGGTGCTGAGGCGGATAATCTACTGAGTGCCTGAACTAGAGCAGAGGGTCTGCTGAGTCTGAAATCTCAGAGACAAAACAACTTACAACGTAATGGTTCACCAAACAAAATAGGGTTTTGGGATCTTCAAATCTTCACAGACTTATTCAGAGCACAGGGCTACTGAGTCGTATGTTACCACATAAGACTGAGTCATTTCCCACTATTTATCAACACTGCTGAGGATAGAATCATCACCCAACATTTTTCCCCTATTTGATGATGCCAAAACCTAATAGCTATCAACCTAACACTATGACTTATCAGAAACAGAGCTCCTTACAAAATTACAAGTAGAATCAGTGGAGTTGTTCTTTAAGTCCTAGACTACTGAGGGGATCAGGGCAGAAAGTCGGAATAAATATAGAGTCTGAACAACACTTCCCCCTGTCTTAACAACATTTTCCCCTTATGCTATCAAGTCTATCAGAATCTAGCTAAGCAACAACCGACAATAAATAACAGACAGTGAGTGTGTGAGTCAGTAATCACTTCAGTGATTCTGAGTGTTAAGCAAAAAAAACACGGCTATTCAGACAATAAGATATTTTTAAAGCCCTGTTAAGCCAAACAGGGCAGAAAGTCGGAATAAATATAGAGTCTGAAGGGCTGCTTAGTCTTCTACTTCTGGTGCTGAGGCGGATAATCTACTGAGTGCCTGAACCAGAGCAGAGGGTCTGCTGAGTCTGAAATCTCAGAGACAAAACAACTTACAACGTAATGGTTCACCAAACAAAATAGGGTTTTGGGATCTTCAAATCTTCAAAGACTTATTCAGAGCACAAGGCTACTGAGTCGTATGTTACCACATAAGACTGAGTCATTTCCCACTATTTATCAACACTGTTGAGGATAGAATCATCACCCAACATTTTCCCCCTATTTGATGATGCCAAAACCTAATAGCTATCAACCTAACACTATGACTTATCAGAAACAGAGCTCCTTAAAAAATTACAAGTAGAATCAGTGGAGTTGTTCTTTAAGTCCTAGACTACTGAGGGGATCAGGGCAGAAAGTCGGAATAAATATAGAGTCTGAACAACACTTCCCCCTGTCTTAACAACATTTTCCCCTTATGCTATCAAGTCTATCAGAATCTAGCTAAGCAACAACCGACAATAAATAACAGACAGTGAGTGTGTGAGTCAGTAATCACTTCAGTGATTCTGAGTGTTAAGCAAAAAAAACACGGCTATTCAGACAATAAGATATTTTCAAAGCCAAACAGAGATATTATATATGTAAAGAGGTTTAGTACAGTTACATCTCTGCTAGACTAGAAGAAGAAAAAGATACAAAGAGAACACAGAAGTCAGAAGTCATTTGAACTGCCTAATCCTGTCTTTGAAATCTTGGGATTGAGATTCAGGAAGAGGCACTCCATACATGCGATAAGTGACTTTTCTCAGCTTCAGTATCTCAAAGAAAGTCCATTGGATCTTCTTCATCAAGAAATTTGGCTTCAGCAGCGTCCTTCACTTCTTTCTCTATTACCCCATAGTGAATGGATCCGTCAAGTCTCTGTGGGGGTGGCAGGATTCTAGGGTCTGGAACTCTGACTTCAACATTTTCTTTGACAACTTTCTGCAATCTAGCATACATGTCTAAGTCGGCTCTCATTATCCATTCAGTATAAGCCATAGCTTTGCGCTTCTCAGACCAGAATCTCCAGAAATAGTTCCTTTTAATGAACTCGATTTTCAGCGCTTCCCACCTCTGCGTGAATTCCACTGGCATCCATTCATCTGTTCTAGGCCATCTGTGAGTCTTCAGATTCGTAGGCTTTCTGAATCTCCTGTATCTGTAGGGGATGTTAGCCTTTGAGGGGATCCTCTGACTAGCTTCCTTTTTCGTTCTCAGCCTGAGAGCCTCAAGATCTGCCATCCTGATCCTCTCTCCAGCTGCTTCTATTTGCCTGGCCTCTTCACCTCTGTATAGGTATCCGTCTAACTCGAGCCGGATCTCTTCCATTTCTTATTCCCGTACCTTAGAGGCGGTGTAGGAAGGCTTGTGAGGTGGCTCTTCTTCCGAGTCGGCAGGAGTTGATGATTTGTCTTTGGAGGTGCCCTGCTGCTCAGTAGATTGCTGCTGTTGCTGCTCCTTTTCCTTGTCAACTTCGTCGCTGAGTTTAAGCATTTTGGGAGGCAGCCTTGCACTTGTTCTCTTGCCTCCAGCTGGAGCCTTAGATTTGCCTTTGACGAGCTTCGATTTGGGTTTGTTGGGCGCTTCGACCCCCTATCTCCCCTAGCCGCTTCTCGTCGCCGGCTATCCGAGCCTCCTCCTCCGGGGTAATGAACCTCCCGGGTCCTTTCTTCTTGGAGGGAGGGGTTGGGAGTTTCAGAACTTTCTTGCCTTTGTCGGCAACAGGAGGAGGAAGAGGAGCTTCTTCCTCTTACGAGTCCTCCTCTTCAAAGATACTCGGCAACTTTCTTAATGATGTCAAGGGAGTCCGTGTTGCACGAGTTGCGACTTCTCTAGCTCTGAGCCACTTGGGCCGATCTCGGTTGATGCTGCGTTGCACTGAGACACTCCGGGCCTCGCCGGTTTGGTAGGGTACAGTAGGGGCGGATGACTCGAGTTGAGGTTGCCCTGCTCGACCTTGCTCTCTTCGGAGCCTTCAGTATCAGCTCCTTGGCAGCTTCCCCCTTAGTTGATTTCTCTATTACACTTTCCCTTTTCTTTGCCAAACATTCCCCCTTTTTGGCATCAGCAAGTAGGGTTGGGGGCGGAGCAGATACCTTTCGTTCGAGGCTTTTGTAGGAGGCCGACGGATCGACTAATCTTGTATGAATCTTGGTCGGTGCCTCATGCGGCTCATTTCTCTCGTTGGTCACGTGATCGTTCGTATTCTTTGTGTGAGAGATCTGCCTGCGGCCTTGAACTCTTTTTTCTTTGCTCAACCTTCTCTTCAAAATCCTTCCGAATAGTTTGGATTATGAGTTCGTTGGCTTGAGAGATGGGCGTGGCTGATTCGGTGTGAGCGGTTTGAGCGGCCTTGTATTGATTCATCAGCTTATCCTGGCCTTCCTGTATCGTCTTGAGCTGAGCCTCAAAATCAGCTCTGTGCGCTAAGACATTCGTCGGAATGTTGGAGAAGTCGGGGACTTGGGATGAAGAGATGGCGGTTACGAGTCCCTGCTGCACTCCTGCACTGCGCTTAGTGGTTTGCCGCCAAGTTTTGTGGGCCCGGTACGGGCAAGAAGGCGATTACAGGTGCCTTGATCCTTCGATGCCTCGGCCACTATTTTCGAACGACGGCTCTTTGGATCGGGCGCTACTTCGAAAGCGATTGGAGAAGAAGCTCGGCAGGATCATGCGCTTCAAGTACCCGGCCACCGTCCGCCTGGGACCAATGATGCTTGAGTGGAGGGTCGGCAGTGAGATGCAGTGACATCCTTGTCTGTTGAGTTCCCTCATCGAGCTTCTCGGGGCCTAAATCATGGGGTGGGTCCCGACCACCGGGTCGGACCCATCCGAGGGCACGGAGCCTTGAGGCTGGTTGTCTCTCATTCAGTAAGGCGAGCATGGCTGCCCTCAGATCCTCGAGCGTGCCGAGGTCAGATGGCTCTGAGTATCCAATCTTCCCTCTTATCAGCAACTCTTCTTCATGGAGCTGTTCACAGGAATGGTGTATGATCAGTCGCTTCAGATTGTGCCATTCCTGGAACCTGATCAACATATGGAGTCTCGCCTACCTAGCCAATATGACAAGATCCGAGTGGCTGGTGATCTCCCAGTATTACTCAGCCAATCTCCCGGGAGGCTCTGGATTTGAGCGCTGAGGCCTCCATCTCGACAGATTCTGACTCCGAGGCTGTCTCCGAGATCTCGACTTCGATAGGAGATACCTGTTTCTCTGCAGATGGGATGCTGCTGAGTGGAGGTACGTCCAAGGGGCTCTCTAGTGTCTGGACTTCTTCAGAGTGGACTTCTGATTGGATCTCTTCAGCTTGGACCCCTTGGTCCATTGTCTCTCCATGTTCACTGGAAATGATTTTCTCCACTCATTGAGTCTTCTCAGAAGACTCAGGCTCGTCTCTCAGCTGTAGTGGTGGCTGAGTAATGACGGCCTCTGTTTCCACCGCAGTTTCAGTGGGCGCAACCTCGCTGACCTTCTTCAGCTTTTTGGTTGGCGTCTTTGGTGTGGATTTTGGTGGGGACCTCTTCCTCTTCGGCGTTGAGGTCTGCTGAGTCCCACTCGTAGGTGCAGCTGACCCTGAGCCAATCTGTTGAAGGGCTGCTGAGGCGGATAATCTACTGAGTGCCTGAACTAGAGCAGAGGGTCTGCTGAGTCTGAAATCTCAGAGACAAAACAACTTACAACGTAATGGTTCACCAAACAAAATAGGGTTTTGGGATCTTCAAATCTTCACGAGACTTATTCGTAGAGCATGAGGCTAATGAGTCGTATGTTACCACATAAAGAGCTGAGTCATTTCCCACTATTTATCAACACCGCTGAGGATAGAATCATCACCCAACATTTTTCCCCTATTTGATGATGCCAAAACCTAATAGCTATCAACTCTAAACTATGACTTATCGGAAACGAGGCTCCTTACAAAATTACAAGTAGAATCGGTGGAGTTGTTCTTTAAGTCCTAGACTACCGAGGGGATCGGGCGTAAAGTCGGAATAAATATAGAGTCTGAACAACACTTCCCCCTGTCTTAACAACATTTTCCCCTTATGCTATCAAGTCTATCAGAATCTAGCTAAGCAACAACCGACAATAAATAACAGACAGTGAGTGTGTGAGTCAGTAATCACTTCAGTGATTCTGAGTGTTAAGCAAAAAAAACACGGCTATTCAGACAATAAGATATTTTTAAAGCCCTGTTAAGCCAAACAGGGCAGAAAGTCGGAATAAATATAGAGTACGGAAGGGTCGCTTAGTCTTCTACTTACGGTGCCGAGGCGGATAATCTGCGAGTGCCCGAACCGGAGCGGAGAGGTCTCACGAGTCTGAAATCTCAGAGACAAAACAACTTACAACGTAATGGTTCACCAAACAAAATAGGGTTTTGGGATCTTCAAATCTTCAAAGACTTATTCAGAGCACAAGGCTACTGAGTCGTATGTTACCACATAAGACTGAGTCATTTCCCACTATTTATCAACACTGTTGAGGATAGAATCATCACCCAACATTTTCCCCTATTTGATGATGCCAAAACCTAATAGCTATCAACCTAACACTATGACTTATCAGAAACAGAGCTCCTTAAAAAATTACAAGTAGAATCAGTGGAGTTGTTCTTTAAGTCCTAGACTACTGAGGGGATCGGGGGTAAAAGTCGGAATAAATATAGAGTCTGAACAACACTTCCCCCTGTCTTAACAACATTTTCCCCTTATGCTTATCAAGTCTATCGAATCTAGCTAAGCAACAACCGACAATAAATAACAGAGACGGTGAGTGTGTGAGTCAGTAATCACTTCGGTGATTCGAGTGTTAAGCAAAAAAACACGGCTATTCGACAATAAGATATTTTCAAAGCCAAACGGAGATATTATATATGTAAAGAGGTTTGAAGTGCAGTTACATCTCTGCTAGACTAGAAGAAGAAAAAGATACAAAGAGAACACAGAAGTCAGAAGTCATTTGAACTGCCTAATCCTGTCTTTGAAATCTTGGGATTGAGATTCAGGAAGAGGCACTCCATACATGCGATAAGTGACTTTTCTCGGCTTGATATCTCGGCAAAGTCCGTTGGATCTTCTTCATCAAGAAATTTGGCTTCAAGCCAACGTCCTTCACTTCTTTCTCTATTACCCCATAGTGAATGGATCCGTCAAGTCTCGTGGGGGTGGCAGGGATTCTGAGGTCTGGAACTCTGACTTCAACATTTTCTTTGACAACTTTCTGCAATCTAGCATACATGTCTAAGTCGGCTCTCATTATCCATTCAGTATAAGCCATAGCTTTGCGCTTCTCAGACCAGAATCTCCAGAAATAGTTCCTTTTAATGAACTCGATTTTCAGCGCTTCCCACCTCTGCGTGAATTCCACTGGCATCCATTCATCTGTTCTAGGCCATCTGTGAGTCTTCAGATTCGTAGGCTTTCTGAATCTCCTGTATCTGTAGGGGATGTTAGCCTTTGAGGGGATCCTCTGACTAGCTTCCTTTTTCGTTCTCAGCCTGAGAGCCTCAAGATCTGCCATCCTGATCCTCTCTCCAGCTGCTTCTATTTGCCTGGCCTCTTCACCTCTGTATAGGTATCTGTCTAACTGAGCCCAGATCTCTTCCATTTCTTATTCCTGTACCTTAGAGTCAGTGTAGGAAGGCTTGTGAGGTGGCTCTTCTTCTGAGTCAGCAGGAGTTGATGATTTGTCTTTGGAGGTGCCCTGCTGCTCAGTAGATTGCTGCTGTTGCTGCTCCTTTTCCTTGTCAACTTCGTCGCTGAGTTTAAGCATTTTTGGGAGGCGGCACTTGCACCTGTTCTCTTGCCTCCAGTGGAGCCTTAGATTTGCCTTTGACAGGCTTCGATTTGGGTTTGTTGGCTGCTTCAGCTTCGCCTATCTCCCTAGCCAGCTTCTCGTCAGCGGCTATCTGAGCCTCCTCCTCCGGGGTAATGAACCTCCTGGGTCCTTTCTTCTTGGAGGGAGGGGTTGGGAGTTTCAGAACTTTCTTGCCTTTGTCGGCAACAGGAGGAGGAAGAGGAGCTTCTTCCTCTTCTGAGTCCTCCTCTTCAGCATACTCGGCAACTTTCTTAATGATGTCAAGGGGAGTCTGTGTTGCCTGAGTTGCGACTTCTCTAGCTCCTGAGCCACTTGGGCCAGTCTCAGTTGATGCTGCGGCTGCAGCTGAGACACCCTGGGCCTCGCCAGTTTCAGTAGGTACAGTAGGGGCGGATGACTGAGTTGAGGTTGCCCCTGCTACTGACCTTGCTCTCTTCGGAGCCTTCGCATCGGCTCCTTGGCAGCTTCCCCCTTAGTTGATTTCTCTATTACACTTTCCCTTTTCTTTGCCAAACATTCCCCCTTTTTGGCATCAGCAAGTAGGGTTGGGGGCGGAGCAGATACCTTTCTGTTCAGGCTTTTGTAGGAGGCTGACAGATCGACTAATCTTGTATGAATCTTGGTCAGTGCCTCATGCAGCTCATTTCTCTCGTTGGTCAGCTGATCGCTGTATTCTTTGTGTGAGAGATCTGCTGCAGCCTTGAACTCTTTCAGCTGCTGCTCAACCTTCTCTTCAAAATCCTTCTGAATAGTTTGGATTATGAGTTCGTTGGCTTGAGAGATGGCTGTGACTGATTCAGTGTGAGCGGTTTGAGCGGCCTTGTATTGATTCATCAGCTTATCCTGGCCTTCCTGTATCGTCTTGAGCTGAGCCTCAAAATCAGCTCTCTGTGCAGCTAAGACATTCGTCAGAATGTTGGAGAAGTCAGGGACTTGGGATGAAGAGATGGCGGTTACGAGTCCCTGAGCCTCGCACTCGTGCCTTAGTGGTTTGCCGCCAAGTTTTGTGGACGGTACGGGCAAGAAGGCGATTCTGGGTGCCTTGATCCTTCAGTGCCCTGGCCACTATTTTCGAACGACGGCTCTTTGGACTGGGCGCTACTTCGAAAGCAGATTGGAGAAGAAGCTCGGCGGGATCACCGCTTCGAAGTACCGGCCCACCGTCGCCGGGACCAATGATGCTGAGTGGAGGGTCAGCAGTAGATGCAGTGACATCCTTGTCCTGTTGAGTTCCCTCATCAGGCTTCTCAGGGCCTAAATCATGGGGTGGGTCCTGACCACCGGGGTCAGACCCATCTGAGGGCACGGTGCTGAGACTGGTTGTCTCTCATTCAGTAAGGCGAGCATGGCTGCCCTCAGATCCTCGAGCGTGCCGAGGTCAGATGGCTCTGAGTATCCAATCTTCCCTCTTATCAGCAACTCTTCTTCATGGAGCTGTTCACAGGAATGGTGTATGATCAGTCGCTTCAGATTGTGCCATTCCTGGAACCTGATCAACATATGGAGTCTCGCCTACCTAGCCAATATGACAAGATCTGAGTGGCTGGTGATCTCCGGTATTACTTCAGCAATCTCCCGGGAGGCTCTGGATTTGAGCGCTGAGGCCTCCATCTCGACAGATTCTGACTCCGAGGCTGTCTCCGAGCTCTCGACTTCGATAGGAGATACCTGTTTCTCTGCAGATGGGATGCTGCTGAGTGGAGGTACGTCCAAGGGACTCTCCAGTGTCTGGACTTCTTCAGTCTGGACTTCTGATTGGATCTCTTCAGCTTGGACCCCTTGGTCCATTGTCTCTCCATGTTCAGTGAAAATGATTTTCTCCACTCATTGAGTCTTCTCAGAAGACTCAGGCTCGTCTCTCAGCTGTAGTGGTGGCTGAGTAATGACGGCCTCTGTTTCCACCGCAGTTTCAGTGGGCGCAACCTCGCTGACCTTCTTCAGCTTTTTGGTTGGCGTCTTTGGTGTGGATTTTGGTGGGGACCTCTTCTTCTTCACGTTGAAGTATTGTTTGTCAGCAAAGGTGACCTTGTGAGATGCACAGATATCCTCTATCATCACTGAGAGTTTAAGTCCGTATAGGAGCTTTCCTTTGACGCTGAGCCTATTGGACGCCTTATCAAATTTGGCTGACTGCATCATAAACTCTCTGAGGAAAAATTACGTCCCGATTGATCTTGGCCCGATCATATATGGCCATCATCAGTTGCAGTTTGGGTCTGGACACTTGGTCAAACGAGCCTGCTTGACTTGTCAGCAACTGAGTCACAATATATGCTAGTGCTCTGTACTGAGGGAGCATAGCATTCTTGGGAAAAGCGGCTCTGAACACTATTAGCTTCCCGCAGAACTCGGTGAGGTACTCATCCATCAAATTATCTTTATAAGCGACGGTGCTGAATCCTGAGTTGGGGAGGTTGAAGCTTTTCTGAAGAGCTTCGCGGATGGACATCTACTTCACTTCAATCATGGAGCGGGAGGGATCGCCTACTATATAGATGACGAATTTCCCTCTGATGTCTCCATCTACTGAATCAGAGTTCGAGTAGATCTCTGCTACTTGGCGCGGGAGGAAGAAAGTCGGCCTTCTCGTCAGAAATCCTTCCAGACCAGTTTCTATGAGAGCATAGAATATCTCCTCCATAAAGTCCAGGTCGCACTCATCAAATTCCATGAAAAGCTCGCACCAGACTCGATCCTTTTCGAGGATCACTTGCATATCTACCGGGGCACCTACTTGAGTTCCTGTCATTTTTGTAATCTGCACACACAGCATAGGTCAATATCGATTAACATATAAGAGAAATAAAAATCATACGATACTTAATAATCATTGAAGAATTACCAAAAGATTTTCTGAATATTTTGAGGAGAATTTGGATAGAAGGTAATAAGTATCTCAGAAAATCTCGGGTATTTAAGATATTTGCAGATATGAAATGGCGGTGTCAAAGATTTGAACTCATATATATATATATATATATATATATATATATATATATATATATCTTAGAGAAGATAAACAGTTAAAGATCAATGGTTCAGTTTGAACGCGCTTTTTAGATGGACGGCTAGGATTAAGTTTTATAAAATAGGCAATGATCAAATTAGCCGCCTAAGTCAAAAGCCAGTTGAAAATAGCCTAAGTAGTAACTTGATACGACATGCATTTAATGCGTGGCAGAGTTCAGCATGCTTGTACATAGAATGTCGTGTATTCAATGTGATCCGTTAAAATTAAATGACATTTCCTAAGGCATTGACTACGATGTTGAATCTGATCATAAATGCATATAATTAATATATAGGCTACTGAGTAGAGATACGCAAACCTGTCAGCAGAACATTCCCCCTTGCTGAATGCTCCTCTCCTGAATCCTCTTACTGAATGGAGTCAGTGGGGTCCAGCAGACCTAGCTCTACTGAAAGTTCTCTGAATCTGGCTTCAGCTAGAGGCTTGGTCAGTATATCAGCCCTTTGATGATCAGTATGGATCTTTTCCATCCTGATATCCTTCTTTTCGACATGGTCACGAATGAAGTGGTGTCTGATGTCCACGTGCTTGCATCTCGTATGAAGTACAGGATTCTGAGTGATTGCAATGGCACCGGTATCGCATCGCGGAAGATCGGCACTTCATTCGAATAACGTCGCGAGTGCGTAGGCATGTCTCACCCAAAGGATTTGGGTGCAGCAACTTCCGGCGCCCACGTATTCGGCTTCGTAGTTGAAGTCACTACCGAATGTTGTTTCTTTGAGAACCATGAGATCGACTACTGCCGAGGAACCGACACGTTCCGGAAGTTGACTTTCGGTCGATTCTACATCCCTGCATAGTCAGCATCGGAATAACTTGATTAGTTCTATATTATCATCATTTGGATACCATAAACCCATGTGAGGTGTTCCCTCGAGATAGCGGAGAATCTTCTTTCTTGAGTCCATGTGACTCGCTTTGGATTCACCTGAAATCGAGCGCGAACACCTACAACATAAGTTATGTCGGGGACGAGTAGTCGTTAAGTATAATAGAGAACCAATTATAAAGCACGAAATTCGAGTTTGGTCTACTGATACTCCCTCTTTATCAAGATTGATCTTCATGTTCGTGTTCATCGGGATCTTGATTGGTTTGTCGGATGTGCAACCGAATCTCTTGATGAGGTCTTGAGTGTATTTGCCTTGATTGATGAACGTCCCCTTCTCAGATTGTTTGACTTGAAAGCCGAGAAAATAGTTCATCTCTCCCATTATTGACATCTCGAACTTATCCTTCATCATTCTTTCGAACTGCTGACACATGATGACATTCGTCGAGCCGAAGATGATGTCATCTATGTAGATCTGCACAAGTAATAGGTCGTCTTCCAGTCGAATGTTGAATAATGTGCGGTCTACTGTGTCCTTCGGAAAACCTTTCTGAAGAAGAAACTCAGATAGGGTATCGTACCATGCCCTAGGTGCTTGTTTTAACCCATACAAAGCATTTCTAAGTCTATAAACTTGATGTCCCTGCTGAAAGCCGGGAGGTTGTTCCACATAGACTTCTTCTTTCAGCATGCCATTCAGGAAAGCAAACTTCACATCCATTTGATATACTCTGAATCTTTGATGTGTTGCGTAGGCTAGGAATATTCTGATTGCCTCTAATCTTGCAACTGGAGCGAAGGTTTCATCGAAATCTATCCCTTCGGTTTGACAGTAGCCTTTCGCCACGAGTCTTGCTTTGTTCCTTACTATGACGTTGTTTTCATCATGCTTGTTCTTGAAGACCCATTTAGTTCCGATCACATGTTGATGTCGGGGTCTGTCAACAAGCTCTCAAACTTCATTTCTCGTTAACCGATTCGGCTCCTCTGCGTAGGCTATGATCCGGGCAGCATCTTTCAGATGCGTCCTCAATCGACCGAGGTTCTTCGGTAGACAAGAAGCGGGGAGTATAAGGCGCTTTTTCCCCGACGTAACTGGATCTTGTCTTTTACGCTTGTCTGAAGGATCTCCTATAATTAAGTCGAAGTGTGAGCATCCAGGCCACGATCTACGATGTTTCAACTCTTCATTTGAAATTTGTTCAACACGGATAGTAGGTGAGTTAGGCATTTCGATTGTACTATTCCGAGATTGAAGCGGTTCGCATTAAAGAGTGTGATCTAACGAGTCACCGAGGTTGGGGGCATTTAGCTCAGGAACATCATTAGTTCCCCCTGAATTATTATTCTCAGTAGAGGTCTCAGTTACCACTGGGGTTTCTTCATCGACCTGAGTTACCTGGTGATGAGTCGATTTCGTACCTAATTATTTATGTCCGAAAAGCCTCTTAACTGTGCAGGCGAGACACTTTTGTTGGCAGTTATGCAGGAAAATAGGTTGATTTGGCACGACACGTGGAAATGATGTGGCAACGAGTTTCCAGCTGTAATGGCGAGATTTTGGGCGGATTTGGCCAAGAAAAGAAAGAAGGAAAGAAGAAGAAAAGAAAGGAAAGAAGATAAGGAAGGAAAGGAGATAAATAAGGAAGGATGAGATATTACCATATCTCATAGATCCTTTCCTTATCCACAAAGGAACCCTAGTTGTGATCTAATTCCTAGGAGCACTATAAAAGCATGAGGGAGGCACGAAATTCAGCAACCTTTATGACCACCTTCTCGAGCTCTAAACCTCCCATAACCACACACATCAATCCTTCTTCGATCCATTCATTCCCAGCCGCCGCCGACCGAAGCCGTACCATTGCCATCGCCGATTTCCACCACCGCCGAGGAGAAGAACACCAACTACTTTTCCATTTACTTCATGCAGCCGTTTAGTTCGAATAGATGAAACAAACACTTCCGTTTAGTGTCCTAGCTTCTTGCAGTTATAGCAGGTGGTGACTCTTTCTTCCTTACTTTCACTGTCTTTCGACTGTGCTGAGTCATCCTTTTTCCCGCATTCGAAGTATACGAGTCGAGTGCGCTTAGGCGTGTATTCGAGACTTACCCTTGGATTCTCTCGAGGGCTTTAGTCACTTTTTCCGCGCCTCTCCTTCTCCTTCGATACTTTACAAAGGACAGTGCGTACTTCTTGGCTAGATTTCCTTCTTGTATGTCAGTGAGTGAAGGTTCAGCCTTGCTAGACGCTGGAGCTGCTGTGCTGACTGATGCTTTAAAGGCATGGTCGATTTTAGTGTCAGCTTCAGCTCGCTGCTTCCTTTGAGGTAAGCCAAACTCGAATTCCTCTGCTTTAAGTTCTGAAAAGATATGGTCAGGAGTAACAATATCTAAGTCAGAATGACACAATAAAGTAGCAAAGGGGGTCCAGGTGGCCAGTGCGCGGTGCCCTCAAAATTTTGAGATTCATCTCTCGGTTGGAGAATGTCTTTCCCAGCCCGTTGATAGAGTTCATCAGATCTGTAAATCTGACGTTGAGATCTTCAATGGTGTCACCAGGCATGAGAGACAATCTCTCCAGCTTTTGGAGTTCCAGCGCAAGTTTATTTGCTTTGATCTTCTGAGTCCCCCGACTCAGTAGCGCTAGAGCATCCCAGAGTTCCTTCGCAGACTTGCAGTCCTGAACTCTCCCTAGATAGGAATCACTGAGGGTGGTCAGTATGGCGTTTCTGGCAACGCGGTCTAAGTTGTGAAGCTTATTCTCCTCTAGGGTGAAGAAACTTCTATCCTTGGGAATCTTCTTCCTGGTCACCATTCCACCATCCACTGACTTCTTTCAGTATACTGCTCCTGCTGAGTCCAGTATTACTGAGTCTTCTAGTTCTGGTGCTGAGGTGGATAATCTACTGAGTGCCTGAACCAGAGCAGAGGGTCTGCTGAGTCTGAAATCTCAGAGACAAAACAACTTACAACGTAATGGTTCCCCAAACAAAATAGGGTTTTGGGATCTTCAAATCTTCACAGACTTATTCAGAGCACAGGGCTACTGAGTCGTATGTTACCACAGAAGACTGAGTCATTTTCCACTATTTATCAACATTGCTGAGGATAGAATCATCACCCAACATAGGCGGTGGTGATCCTATGCTTCACTCCAAATTTGGTCAAGAGGTTGGCAACCCATTTGTTGCAAAAGTGGCTTCCTCCATCACTTATCAAAGCACGAGGAGCTCCATATCTCGACAAAATGTGCTTTTGGACAAATTTCAACACAACTTTAGCATCATTTGTTTGAGTGGGGATAGCCTCTATCCACCTCGACACATACTCCACCGCCAACAAGATATATTGAAAACCATAAGAAGCGAGAAAAGGCCCCATGAAATCAATCCCCCAAACATCAAAAAGCTCCACTTCTATAATGTTGGTCAAAGGCATCTCATGTCTCTTATAAATTCCACCGGTTCTTTGACATCTATCACAACCACTCACAAAGCCATAGCAATCTTTGTAAATAGTTGGCCAATAAAAACCACATTGAAGTACCTTCATGGCCGTGCGGTTGGCTCCAAAGTGGCCTACACTAAGGGAGGCATGGCAATGATGAATGATGGAAGACCATTCTTCTTGTGCTACACACCGCCGAATCACCATGTCGGCACATCTCCGGTAGAGGAAAGGTTCATCCCACATATAAAACTTGACATCATGAAAGAACTTCTTTCTTTGATAGCTTGACACCTCCGGAGGTTTAACACCAGAAACAATAAAATTGACTATATCCGCATACCATGGAAAAGTAGCTTGCACTTGCAATATTTGCTCATCCGGGAAGTTTTCATTAATAGGAACTCCATGATCTTCTCCTTCCACCGGGCCTTCAATTCGAGAGAGGTGATCGGCAATCACATTCTCGCATCCTCTCTTGTCCCGGATCTCTATATCAAACTCTTGAAGTAATAAGAGCCATCGAATAAGCATTAGCTTTGCATCCTTCTTGTTAAATAGATATCAGATGGCGGCATGATCGGTGTGAACAATGGACTTCGTTCCAACCAAGTAAGGTCGAAACTTGTCATATGTATACACCACAGCAACTAGCTCCTTCTCGGTTGTGGTGTAGTTGGCTTGAGCCTTGTCAAGCGTTCTACTCGCATAATAGATCACCCGGAAGATCTTATCTCTCTTTTGCCCCAAAGCCGCCCCTACGGCAATATCACTTGCATCACACATGAGCTCGAAGGGGACTCCAATCCAGCACTATCAATATGGGAGCACTCACCAATGCCTTCTTAAGACACTCAAAGGCCTTCAAACAATCCTCCCCAAACTCGAACTTGACATCTTTCTCAAGCAATGGCTCAAAGGCTTTGAAATTTTTGAGAAATCCTTGATAAATCGCCTATAGAACCCGGCATGCCCTAAGAAACTCCTCACAGCTTTCTCATTAGATGGTGGTGGTAATTTTTCAATGGCAACAACCTTTGCCCAAACCACTTCCAATCCGCTAGAAGACACCTTGTGCCCAAGCACAATCCCTTCCTTTAGCATAAAGTGACATTTCTCCTAATTTAAGACAAGGTTGGTGTCTTCACATCTCTTCAAAACAAGGCTAAGATTATGCAAGCAATGATCAAAAGAATTACCAAAAACCGAGAAATCATCCATGAAAACCTCCATCACATTCTCAATTAATCAATGAAAAATAGCCATCATGCATCTTTGGAAAGTAGCCGGGGCATTGCATAAACTAAATAACATGCGTCGATAAGCAAAGATACCATAAGGACACGTAAAAGCCATTTTTTCTTGGTCCTCGGGAGCTATCATGATTTGGTTATAACCCGAATACCCATCAAGGAAGCAATAAAACTCAAAGCCGGCTAGTCTATCAAGCATTTGATCAATAAAAGGGAGGGAAAAATGATCCTTCCTAGTGGCGGCATTCAACATCCTATAATCAATACACATCCTCCACTCATTTACTACCCTAGTAGCAATAAGACCATTCTTCTCATCATTCACAACCGTCATCCCCCCTTTTTTAGCAACCACTTGAGTTGGGCTAACCCACTCACTATCCGAAATGGCAAAAATAATCTCGGCATCTAACAATTTCAAGACTTCCTTCCTAACCACTTCTTGCATTATCGGATTTAATCTTCTTTGATTTTGCCTTTTAGGTTTATACTCATCTTCCATCAAAATCTTATGCATGCAAATTGAGGGGTTAATTCCCTTTAAATCCGAAATTGACCACCCTATAGCCGACTTATATTCCCTCAAGACTCTAAGCAAACTTTCAAGTTCAATAGGAGAGAGATAGGATGATACAATTACCGGATATATCTTGTCTTCACCAATGAAAGCATATTTGAGATGCTCGGGAAGGGGTTTCAACTCGAGGTTGAGAGTCTTCTTGTCTTCCTCTTCTTCCTCTTGCTCCTCATCCTTGAGCTTCATGAAGCAAGCTTCATGCTTGGGAATTTCTTGCACATAACTCACAAAAGTGGAGTAATCAACTTGTTCACCATTGACCATGTTCCCAACAAGAGAATGAGATGCAGAGGAGTTAAGTAAGAACTCCTATAATGGGTCCCTTGGAGCTTGAAACTCCTTCACATCTATGCAAGACTCCACCATCTTCAACACTTTGCATTCTTCAATTTCCTTCCTTCCTTCATCATCATCATGAAATTTAAGGGCTCTAAAAATGGAGAATGTGTGGCTTTCATCATTCACTCGGAGAGTAAGCTCGCCTTCCGCCACATCAATTAGTGCTCTTCCCGTAGCAAGGAATGGCCTCCCAAGGATAAGAGGTATATCCTTGTCTTCCGCCATATCTAATACAACAAAATCCACCGGGAAGATGAAATTATGCACCTTAACCAACACATCTTCCACAATCCCTTTTGGATAAGATATAGATCTATCCGCCATTTGGAGGGCGATTGTGGTTGGTTTTATCTCTCCAATCTCGAGCTTAGTGAAAATAGAAAGAGGCATCAAGTTGATGCTAGCTCCAAGATCACATAAGGCTTTCCCAAACTTGTCTCTTCCAATGTCACATGGAATAGTGAAGCTTCCGGGATCCTTCAACTTGGGAGATAGTTTCCTTTGAAGGACGACACTACACTCCTCGGTGAGATTAACCATCTCAAATTCCGCCAATTTCCTCTTCTTGGCCACCACTTCCTTTAAGAACTTTGCATAGTTGGGCATTTGTTGCAAAGCTTCTACAAGAGGGATATTGATGTGTATCTTCTTAAAAATCTCCAAGAATTTGGAAAATTGCTCCTCCACATTCATTTTCTTCAACCGTTGTGGAAATGGAATAGGAGGCACATAAGGAGGTGGTGGGTGATATGGAGATGGCTCTTCCACAGCTTTCTTCCCTTTATCTTTATTTGTAGCCTTGGTAGTTTCACCACTTGGAATTTGGCTCTCCCCCATCTTAGATGATCCATCATCCTTCTTGTGACTATCTTCCTCAACCGACATTTTTGGACCTTCATATGAAGTTCCACTTCGAAGGTTTATCGCCTTGCAATCCTCCTTTGGATTCGTCACCGTATTGCTTGGGAATTGCCCTTTTTATGTTGAGCATTCAAGGTATTGGAGATTTGCCCCAATTGATTCTCTATCATCTTCAACTGAGTAGTATGAGCCTCTACAATTGAGTCGGTTTTCTCCATCCTTGTTTGAGAAATTATCATGAATTTGAGCAACACATCCTCAAGGTTAGGCTTCTTCTCTTGGTCAATAACTCTGTTGGTGACCGAAAATCCGGGAGGTGGTTGAATAGAGTTGTTTGGGTTCCCATACGAAAGATTTGGATGCACTCTTGGGCTTTGATATCCTCCTTGGCAATTATTTTGGTAACCCCCTTATTGAGGACGAAGATTACCATAATTCCGGTTGTTGTTGTTGATGTAGTTCACATCCTCAACAAGAAGTAGGATCGACATAACTTCACTCTTGGATTGGACAAGAGCATTAATCTTGCTATTCATAACGGTCAATTGGGCGGCTAACAAAGCTATCGGATCCGAGCTTGAAGTAGAAGTTGAAGACACCGGCTTCAAGATTGTCCTCTCTCCGGGCCATTGATAAGAATTTGTAGCCATATTCTCAATGATCTCCAAGGCTTCTTGGCTATTCTTGCTCATTAATGCTCCTCCCACGGCCGCATCCACAAGTCTTTTCATATCCCCCTTGCATCCATTGTAAAACAAGCATACCTTAGTATCTTGATCAAAGCCATGATTGGGACACTTTCGAAGCATCTCCTTGAATCGGTCCCATGCCTCATAAAAAATCTCTCCATCTAATTGTTGAAATTGGGTGATTTCCGCCTTCAACTTCATGGTCATCCTCGGAGGAAAGAATTTGAGAAGGAATCTTTGCATCATTTCTTCCCAAGTGGCAATTGGTTCCAATGATTGATGCCACATCTTAGCTTTGTCACGGAGGGAGAAAGGAAAAAGTTTGATTTTAAGAGCTCCATTCGGCACTCCGTTCTTCTTCACCGTGCTACAAATCTCCGAGAATGTAGCTAAGTGAGCATTAGGATCCTCCATCGGACGACCTCCGTATTGATTGTTCGAGATCATGGATATGAGTCCCGGATTGATCTCAAAGTTGTTTACATCGATACCCAGACCATGCGGCCCCCCTCGTTGAACGGTAGGTTGAAACATATTTGTGAGTGGAGGGGGTTGTTCCCGATTCCTTTCCGCCTCTTGGTTCCTAAGTTGTTCTTGAACCAATCTCAATTGCTCTTGGAGTTGTTGAATGACATCTCCACCTTGTCCCTCCATTTGTGGAGGTAATTGTTGGTGCCTTCTTGCCTCACCTCGGTTGCGTCGGCAAAAGGCCTCGATTTCGGGGTTCAAAGGGTCGTATGGCAAACCTTTAGACCTTGTGTTCATGCACCTATCAACCACCAAAGATCTAACTTCAAACACAAATAATAAAAAAAATGCAGGAAAATAAATGTCTAAACTAGAATCAAGCACCGTTTCAAAATATCACACAAATAAATTCAATAGTCCCCGGTAACAAAAACTTGATTGTGTCCTATTTAGACCTCTACCCACAAGTGTATGGGGTGTTGGAATATAGGTGGTGAGCAAGGTCGTCTCCCAAAGGACTATGCGGTTAATCGTGTAACTACTCCTATTCGGATGCTTAAACTCTATCTAGACAATGAAAACTTAGCGGGGTGATTAATCCTAGGTGATAATTGAAATAAATGTAAGCTAAGGGAAATAAAGAAGCTAAATTGATGAAAATCCAAGAGAATATATTCTAGGGGTAGGCACTAATGATATGAAAAAGGATCTAGCTTACTTGAGTTTGCTACGGTTAATTACATCTATTTATGAGCGATGTCGGATATAGCCTAACTACCTCTCGGTGAACTTAGACCGTGGATTCTAGATTAAGACTATCGTCTCCAATTCATCGAAACCTAGAACTCCCAAAAGCCCTCGAGTCTATTGCCCTCACCCGTATCCCGCAACCTTTCGGCCTATTGGAAAGAGGTGCTATATGCTCCTAATCTAGAATTAATTCTCAACTCTCGTTTATCGAATTAGTTCTATGGATAAATTTAAATGGTAATCAATCATTCCAACAATCATTAAAAGCAAGAGCACAGAGAAATAGAGTAGATTAACCATAAGCAATCTAACAAACATCAATTCTCAAACAAACTCATCAAGTCTAGCCCCTAGAATAGTGAATTTAGCTACTCATGTTCTTGATTAGCAAAAGACTCAAATCATAGCAAGTTAAAGACATGAGAAAGCAAGGGGAAAAGAAAATGCAAACAAATCCTAAAGCTTTGTCTTCAATCTTGATTGCTTAACTCCTTCTTCTTTAATCTTCACACAATTATTAACTTCAATGGTGGAGAATGGAGGACTTTGGGTGTTTGGGGGAGAAGGAATGGTTTTGGAGAGTGAAAATGGTGAAATTTCGTGTGGTAGGTGAGTTATGGTGGCTAGGGCTTCAAGTTTTGGCTTTTTCTAGTAACTCGGGTCAAAACCGGGTCAATTAATGGATAGCCCGCGAAAACAGGGTCGGACCGCGGTCCAGCACAAAGCTGGGACCGCGGTTCCGTTTCATTTTTTGGGGCAAAACAGGTCGGACCGCGGTCCCGTTTCTGCTGCTGCGCGCCGTTTTTGTTTTGGCTCGTTCTCCCTCGTTTCTTATCCAAATATCGATCCGTTTTCGGCCACGTGACCCCAACGAGCTGAAATTTAAGGCTCAACTTCCCTTTTATTCAAAATAGGTCTTCATTCTCCTGAAAAATCAATAGAAACCAACCCAAGTAGCATATTCTTCGAAAATGATGAACTATTCAAACACAACATGTACAATCATGATTTTTCTTAGTAAATAAACAACATGTAAGCTCTCTAAGACCTTTAAAATCCATGTTTGTCAACAAGCCGACTTCTCAAAGCCGATCGAACCGATCGACATATCAGATCTTCCTTAGTCTGAACTGAAAGATTCAAATATCAAGACAAGTACGAGGTACGAGGCACAAACTTCAAAGAAGATGGTCAACAAAGGAAGATACAAATATCATATCAATCTTGACCAATACCAGACCGCCATGTCAGCTCTAGTCAAAGGGGACAACATAATAGATCTGTACGCTAGCTCCAGAAGCAAGCATATCGCGACACGTGTCCTTACATTCAATGTACAAGACCGTTGTCAACACGGAGCCAATATGAAGTTGATCCTTGTTCAATGGATCTATTTATAGCTTGCCTATAAATACAAAGGCTTCTCACCCTTGAGAGGTTAACGAAATTTTCACGAGCTCAAGCATACTATTCTCAAAGCAAAGAACAAGCCTTAGTATTCATACCTCTTTGGTTCCATTGCTAAGAAATTCCATTATTTTCATACTCCAAGTGTAATCTCATACACATCACAAGCTTGGAGTCAAGAGTATCTCATACTTTTGATTGTTGAACAGTCTCAAACCCCAACCTTATACTCTTGACATTTTTGATTTGATAGATAGTTTTTTAGATAGGTTGATAGATTGTTTGTTTGATTATAACCGATCTAAATTCGACATTCTTCGAGTATCCGTTGTGCATATCTCGCTAAAAACCGTAAAAGCAAACGTAGGATATTGTGTATCCGAACCACTATAAAATCTCTATGACGTTACATTCGAACCGTTTTCGGCTCGTTGTTACATAAGTTATTATCAGCTTAACTGTTGCATTGAAAAGCATTTTCGTAAGGGCCTAACACTTTCCGTATTTACTAACTGACTCATCCGTTAGCCTCTCTCTAATATGAAAAAACAACGTTTAGCATTAGGTGTATCCCTCCCCCCCGCCCCCATACACTTGAAAATTGTACCGGGACCAACAATTGGTTTCAGAGTAGTGGTCAAACCGACTATTGTTTCTGTTTACTTGGTCAACTTGAGCAGATCATTTTTGCTTTTCTGCATACTTTATCTATTTGCACCTTAGCTTCTCATTGTTTGTTATTATGGCTGAACAATTATCAAAATCTGGAATGCCCATGTTTTATATTGCTACCTATGATATATGGAGCTTGAGAATGGAGTCTTGCTTATCTTCCGTTTATTACTGCATGTGGAACGCCATTACTGATGGCACTATTCCGAGCATTCAAACACTGTAGACTGACTCCAAGAGTGGAAAATCTACGATTAATGGAGACGAAGTTCCAAAAGCCAAAGGTCAGCTCAATGCTGAAGAAAGGAAGATAAACAACCTGGATAAAGTTGCCGAAAACTCGATTCCACGATCCTAAGTGACGCCGACTCCTGAAGAGTCCGAACATGCAAAAACGCTTAAGGAGATGTGGGACACGCTCAAGAAACTAAGCGAAGGAAATGAGAAAATCAAGGATAATAAACTTAAGGCCTCTATAAGGAAACTTGATAATTTTATTTTTTAGGATGGAGAGCGGATCGAAGACATGCATATTCGGTTCACAAACCTGATGAATGAGATCAACGCTCTGGGAAAGACCTTCTCAAACAAGGAGCTAAATGAAAAGATCATTCAGGGTCTACCTAAGGAGGAATAGAAACACATAACCTACACCATTAAGGGGGTGTTTGCAAATGCTTATTTTAAGCACTTATCTGCTTATTGGGAGCATAAGCAGTTTTTTTGTGTTTGGTAAATCTGCTTACTGCAGCAGCTTCTCTAAAATTAAGCAACTAACCGCTTAATTAAGCAGATTTTTAAGCATCTATTGAGATGCTTTTGGGTGCTTAAAGCACCAGAATTTCTCAAACTGCCAAATATATCTGCGTTTTATTATTGACACCAAAAACTACCTGCTTTTGCTTAAAATCAATTATTTTCAACTCTAAGTAAAAACAAATAAAAAGTGCTTATGATAAGCTGTTGCAAACACCCACTAAGTATTCTGAAGAATTCAACACATAATCGCCCGAGTCACTATTCTCGGACCTAAAGGCGACTAAAATTGAGATTGAGTGACCCGACATTTCCCGTAGAAGAAGAAAGAAAGCTCAAAGACGGTTGCCTTCAACGCTTCTGAAAAATGTAACAAACCTAAGGAGTGGTTGCATGAAGAATTACTAAAAGCGTTTGTTCTTCTTTCAGGTAATTCAAGAAGGGGAGACGAATGAAGAGTGGAAGAAAGGATAAGTCCAAATACTACTCAAAGTCCTCTCGAAGTGGCAAGGACCACATAAGAAGGATGAAGTTAGAAAGGAGAAATCTGAAGGAACATCTTCCCACAAGAATGAATACAAGAAGAACGAAGATAACCATAAACCATGCTACAATTGTCAGAAAACTAGACAGTATCAATGCGACTGTCCAGAACTCAGCACCAAGGAATGAGTTGAGCATAAAGAAAAGCTTGAAAAGCTCCTTAAGGAACGAAAAGCATTCATTGCTGAGAATTGCACTTCATGTTCATCCTCTTCTGACAGCGATCTGAAGAAGAAAAGAAGAGCGAAGAAATATGTTGGGTGATGATTTAATATAAGATTTGAATATCCCAAAACCTCTAGTTAAGTGATGAACAAATATAATGTAATAGCTTAGTTGAGCTCAGCTTGTTAGGAGCTCAGTAGGCTAGATAGAGTTCAGTAGCTGATAGACTCAGTAAATTATTATTCTCAACTGATGGATGGACTCAGTATTTGAGCATCAGAATCTACTGAATGTGTGTTGGGTATCAGTACAGAATGATCAACCTATAAGCTGAATCTCTCAGAGATTGTCAGTAGATGACAACTCAATTAAAGTGTCCGACGTATCAGAGGAAGTCAACTCTGCATCAGTCTTGGAGTTTGAATAAGTCTCGCCTACCAATCAACCTCGACCTATGACATAAAGCTTCCATCAAGACTAAAAAAGAGAGAATCTCTACAATGATGTAGAAAATGAGATGACCATTTTTCCTGTCGTTTTTGACACGTGGCTAGGTCCTCTCCAACGGATATTTTCATGAGTCAAGACTATAAATAGAGATCGATCTTCAAGCATTGAAGACACTGGGAACACGAAGCATTCAAAGCTCTAGCATTCTCAAAGCTCACAAAGCGAAGAACTCTCTTAGCGATAGAAATTTATTTATTTCTTCACTCTAGAGTACCATAGTTCCCATTATCTAATCTCTAAGAAAACCTTGTTAGATCATAATCTTAGATACCAAAGGAGTTCAGGTCCGAACTGTTCTTATTGTAAGAACTCCTTCTCATTTGGAGAATCTCAAACCTTGTGTTCGAACCCATTGTAAAGTCGCTAGGATTATAACTAGTGATCTGTCCAGTGCATGGATCGACTGAGACTTGCTTAGTATAATCAATTCAAGACCTCCTGGTAATTCAGGACAGTGGATGTAGGATCTTACATATCCAAACCACTTTAAAAACTATGTGTCTTATTTACTATTTTATTGGATATTTTTTATCCTATATAAAACTGATTTGCAAAACTCATAAGTTTGGGTTTTCAAGAAAACCTCCTAAAACACGCACAAGTATAACTTAAACAGTTTTTCAGTAAAAATATTTTTCAAAGAGATGAATAAAATTGGGCCTACACTATTCCACATTTATTCTTATACTGAGTCGCTTGTGGACTGACTGAAGTCAGTAAACAGTGTTCATTATGTTGAACCACTCTGTCTACACGATCAAAAAGCTTATTTGGCGAGCTCAACCATTCAGTAAGCAAACTCAGTGACAAAATGACTTTCCCGTTTGGGTTTGAACTTGGACTCAGGTGTATTCACTCCCCCCCCCACCCCCACCATCACCACCTGAAAACTCGTCTCTGGACCAACAAAATGTTCAGTGAATCTGATGCTGATGAAGGATATCTTGCCATGCTGAAACTAAACCTGGCACATAATCTACATCAAATCCAAAGATCTGTCTGATGGCCAACGACGAAGTCGAGGGAAATAATGTAAGTTTTGAATGATCTCAAACCCCTATCTTATCTAAGCAAGCTCATTGTAATATCTTTGGCTTAGAAACCTCGAGGAAGTTCACATCCTTGTGAAACCGTTCTTATTTGTAAGAACTTCCTCTTAGTTGGAGAAGACTCAAACTCTTCAAGTTTGAACCCTTGTAAAAGTCGCTACGACTATAAGTAGAGAATCTGTCCCGCGCACAGATCACTTAGAACTTGCTAAGTATAAACTTCAAGGTTATGCGTCGTCCGAATGAATGCACCAACCGAGACTTACTCAGCATAAATATAACAAGTATCCTCGCTTTGGTCGGGGACAGTGGACGTAGAACCCAGGTATGTCCGAACCACTTTAAAAATCGTTGTGTTGATTTACTATTTTATTCAACTGGTCTATCTCACAAAACTCAGCATAAAAACTGGTGTTTTCTAACCGAGACGTTTCATAGGGCCTACACTTCCGCATACACTCTGATACTGAACGACTGCTCGACTGACTCAAGTCAGTAGTGCTGAACTTAGTAGAAGTTTTTCTGCCCACGCGATCTGAAGTATATTTGGCTATCTCGACTCAAGCCAAGTAGCAAACTCGCCTAGAGCCGACTTTGCGTTTGAGAGAAATTTGCATTCAGGTGTATTCACCCCCCCTCTACACCTGAACCACGTCTCAGGACCAATAATTGGTATCAGAGCACAGTGTTCTTAACTGATCATTGTTCTCTGAAACTGGTCTATCTCGAACAAAGATCATAGAAAACTCGTTTTCTCTGCATCTTGCATTTCTTCATAGCATCATATACCCTGTATTCTTCAATGGATGATATTTCAGGTATTAGGACTGTGCCAATGTTCTCTACTAAAAACTATACGATATGGCGCGTAAGGATGGAGGCACATCTGACTTCACTGCACGACAGCATAATCGATATTCTGGAGAAAGGCCCCATTGTTCCGATGGTCGACTCAGTCGAACTCGTAGTAGACGGAGCATGCGGTGCCAGAACCGGGCCTAAAGTTGCGAAGGACAAGAGCCTCTTCACTCCTGAAGAGAAGAAACTGCACAATCTCGACCGAGTCGCTCGCAATGCTATACTGGTGACACTCAGTGACTCTTATCTCGGGAGGGTGCACGACCGCAAGACAACTAAGGAGCTATGGGATGCTCTCGCAAAGGCTTCGAGCCAAGGAACTCCACGCATTAAAGAAAACAAACCGGAGTTGGAGCTGCAGTAAACTTGAGGCATTCACTATGCTTCCGGGGGAGTCCATAGATGATTTCGCCGCGCGATTTACGAATCAAATCAACATCATCAACGGATGTGGAAGATATTCAGCAACAAGGAGACCAACACCAAGATTCTAAGGGCTCTTAGCGAGCTCAAGTGGTATTCTTTTGCTATGTGTATGAGGAGAACCGACTTGAATTCTCGTTACTCCCGACTATATCTTTTCGTAACTTAAAGCCAGAGTTCGAATTCAATCTCCCACACACCCCGTTGCTTGAAGTCGAAGTGCCGATGGATCATGCTTATAATGCATCAACAAGCACTCCCGGAGTAAGTCCCTCAGCAACAAGCCAGTCAGCCAGAAGTTCAATGACTATACCCACTGCTGACAACTTGGCTGAGAAGTATGCTCTCCTCGCGGTGAAATACCAGAAGGAGAAAGACATGTTCAGACGGAAGATGAAAAAGGCTTCCCATAAATTTCAAGGTAAGAGAGATAATCATCGCTCGAATAGTGAATCCAAATCTCTACTTGATTGCAGGAATGCTGAAGCTGCCCTAGTTGAACAAAAAGATACATCAGGAAGGGAAGGCAGAACCTCAGCATGTTGAAGACACTTATAGACTCATAGTACAGTTTGAAGCTTCTTCAGAAGCTTCGGCATTTAGATGAGTTAATATGCCAACAATTTCTACATATCACTGGTTCTTGAGTGATTGGCCTGATATCTACCAATAGTAAGGAAGATGGACATGATATGACTATAATGTTGCAGATCCAATAATAAAAAGTTGAGTCGCATGAAAATAAGAGGGACACGAAATAGCATTCGTAATCTATTAGATGAAAACCTTTTAGACTTCCTATTATGTCATAGACAAGCTTGGGATTTGCGATCCCAGGTAAGATCGGTTCAGGATAATGGGATCCTTTTCTATCAGATAGGACCTATTTTCAAGTTAGTTTATTTTGCAGCAGCAAATGCTAGTTGCAATATGGGCTCCACAGAAGCCAATTTAGTCATTATCAAAGCTGAAGTTAACGAAGGTACTACCATAAATAAATTAAAACCTCGAGCTCGAGGACGTAGTTATGCGATAAAAAAAGCTACTTGTCATATAACTATTGTAGTGAAAGATATATTCTCACTTAAGAAGATAGGATCCAGAACTGGATGCACGGGACACTGGTTAGACATGATTGTTGGTCATTTCATGGACTAAATTATATAGGATAACACATCAGAATAACCCTCCTTCAGATAGTGAAAATCCTTGTCACATTGTAATACGAGTAAAGTTTCCCAGAAAAAAAGTTGTCTTCAAGTACTCTGATATTTCGACACCCTTGAATTATCGGTGTACACTCAAGGTTCTCATTATATTAGCCTATTGGCCGAATATGACTGACTCTATTTTGACAAATACAAGCTACCTGGCTGCTAACTCAATGATGCGGCATAACCAATTGCTATAGAGATTATCCAGAGTCTCATGCATAATTTAATAAGTTAACTCATTTCTAATTTCCTATCATCAACCTCATCTCAAATAAGTGCCGAACACGAAAAAAGAACCGCTGCACAATCTGGACACTTACAGAAACTACGAACTTTGTTCCATTTTCCCAAAGTATTTTGCTTTGCAGTTCCTTGTTTTATATCATAATTCAAAAACATCTGCATTTTTCAATGCATTCTACTTATATTTTCTGATATACTTATCAAGAAAGGAAAAAAAAATCCAGAAAAACTCTGGAAGATCCTAAGATCCAGAAAGAATCATATTCACACTAAAACTCCCTATTGTCTCTACTGTAGAATGATATGTCCTGCTCCAGAAAATGTGAACTGATTATCAGCTATCCCATGAATCATACTGACAAGTGAATACAACCAGATAGGAGATATTGCAGACCCGGTACTAAAGAAATGTCTGTAGGAGAAACTATAGGTTGCAGCTAATAGTTATGAGTTAAATAATTTTGATAAAATACTTTTATGCATGTCATCATGATACAATAGAGTTAGACTACCATAGCTGCAGGAAGCCAAAAGGATAAGCATCATTAACGTACCAAAACAGGCTTACCACTTTTCAAGCCTTGATCTAACAATTTGATGGGCTAATCAAAGATTTTCCGAACATGAATAACGCATGAATAGTTGATGTCCTGAAAAGAAGAACATCAAGAAGAAAAGTTACATAAACTGAAAGAACACCTCATTTCACATCAAGCTTATACATCAAAAGTCTGAAGACAAATCAACTTGCTAGCTTAACTATTACAAAATGACCTTGTCAAAATGTTGCTCAAACTCATACTCCTAATGTATTGCATTGTACAATTTTATAAAGCACAACAGCGAAAAACTGAAGCTCAAATACTAAGTTACATGACAGGTTAATACTACTTATTTCCATCTATAATCAATCATCTAAGTCTATCACGACTAACTAACAAAAAGGATCCAAGTAACAAAGTCAACCAGTCAAATTTGAGAGTAAACTTCTGGAAAAACAAGCTACACGTACATGTAAAACCCCACTCAATGCTGGTATTAAAACTCAAACCAGACTTGGCAATGATAAGTTACTCACGAGCTAAGGCATGTATGGCCATAATGAACAACACATTCGGCGCTGATGTGAGCGGCCCCAACTTCGTCTACGCAACAGCTTCCATAAGTAGTGTCATCCATCACATACAACTTCACTGATAAATTGAGCTCCTGGCGCAGGGCTTGCACCACCCACATATTGTTATTTATAACATAATTTTATATGTTGTTTATATTTTACCGTGACAATTTACGGTGTAGAATGAGTCATTTACTTATTTTATCCAAGTATATTTACTATTTTGTATCATAAAAAATTCACGCTTGTATAAAATTCTGATTTTGACCGAAGCGACATAGCGCCGCCAACTGAACTGTTGAATAGGCCGCTGAACGCCAGCGATTACTCTTTTCAGACATTCTTCTGCATCTGCTGCAACAGGAGGATTGTGGCTGTCGATTCCCCAGCTCCTTGACACGAATTCGATAATCTACCGACCTAATTTCGAAGGAAAATTTGAATTCTTTTGGACCATGGAGTTGGAATCTTATTACGAAATAGCTCGAGTAGCGGAATTCATCCGTAGCCGTGGCTTCACAAGAGTAGCTCCTCAGGTATTATCTATATTTGTATAGATATGTATGTTGTATGTTGTGTTTTCCCGAATTGTTTTAACACTTTCGTTGATTCTATTGGCATGGCAAGTTCCCAGATAAGCGTGAGCATGGGTGTTCTGAATTCTTGTGTTTGGTCCTACATTCTCAGTCGAACTGTGTTTTACACTTTTGCTGAAGGATTCTATGAGGGTGGTGCAAGCCCTGCGCCAGGAGCTCGAT
The DNA here is from genome assembly GCA_028984105.1 of Lavandula angustifolia. NCBI lineage: Eukaryota > Viridiplantae > Streptophyta > Magnoliopsida > Lamiales > Lamiaceae > Lavandula > Lavandula angustifolia. The sequence continues at coordinate 13,707,957 of CM054812.1, read as the reverse complement.
TTATCAGTGAAGTTGTATGTGATGGATGACACTACTTATGGAAGCTGCTGTGTAGACGAAGTTGGGGCAGCTCATATCAGCGCCGAATGTGTTGTTCATTATGGCCATACATGCCTTAGCTCGTGAGTAACTTATCATTGCCAAGTCTAGTTTTAGTTTTAATACCATCATTGAGTGGGGTTTTACATGTACGTGTAGCTTGTTTTTCCAGAAGTTTACTCTCAAATTTGATTGGTTGACTTTGTTACTTGGATCCTTTTTGTTAGTTAGTCTTGATAGACTTAGATGAATGATTATAGATGGAACTAAGTAGTATAAACCTGTCATGTGACATAGTATTTGAGCTTCAGTTTTTCGCTGCTGTGCTTTATGAAATCGTACAATGCAATATTTCTCTTCTCATTTCCTTGATAGTTTTTTTAGAGTCCGGCGGTGAAATGTCCATCTGGGAAAAGACAAACACATTTATACCCAATTATTATATTTAACTACACTATATACCCAATAAGACGAAAATACCCCTTCTATGGGATGGTCCGATCACGTGAACAGAGGGCCCGATCAGGGTCCGACCGGTCGGACCGGTCGGACACGCCCGACCAAGGGCCGATCACAACTGAATATTGGGCATGATCGGTCATGCCCTATCACAAGGCATGATCGGTCATGCCCTATCACAAAGGCCGATCATACCAGGCCATGATCGGGCATGTCCGATCGGTCTGGTCCGATCATGGCCTGACATTTTAGTGAGAAAAAAGTGAAAAAAGTGAGGGTATTTTAGTAAATTTGGGTATATAGTGGATAGTTTTTAAATGCATGGGTAGTTTTGTAGTTGTAATAGTCAAATAGGGTAGATTGATATATTACCACTTTTTTTTATGTCAGAAGTTTCTTTCATTAGGAGTAAGAATTTGAGCAACATTTTTATAAGGTCATTTTGTAATAGTTAAGCTAGCAAGTTGATTTGTCTTCAGGCTTTTGATGTATAAGCTTGATGTGAAATGAGGAGTCGGGTGAATTTTACCCCCCTATGGTTTCGCAAAGGTGCAATTTACCCCCCTATGATTTAGAAATGTGTAGTTTACCTCCCTATGGTTTATATGTAATAGCACACCTCCCTCGTGTTCCCGCATGTAGTGTCACGCGCCCCCATTTTATTATTATTATTATTATTATTATTATTATTATTATTATTATTATTATTATTATTATTATTATTATTATTATGATTAATTTTATTATAATAACTTAAAAATTATATCTATATTCTAGTATATGTTCGCTACCAGAAACCCTCCGCAAGGATTTGATTTAGAGTGCGCAAGGATTTCTATCAACACCAAGGATTTGAGTATGTTGCGCTCGTTTTCTCGCTAATTGCTGTAATTTCCGGTTTCGAATGATTTTTCCGCATCAATCTCTCTTCTACTGTTTTTATACTCAGATCTTGTGCTTATCTGATTATTAATTTATTAGCAAAGCTTTATGTTAAAGAATTGTTGAAAACCTCAGTTTGTGACTGGGATTTTGGAGGATTCTTCAGTTATCCTTTGTTTTAAATTTCGTCCGCAGTTTATTTTCTACAATTAGTTTAAATTATTGTTCTTTTTCTTATTCACGGTGGAGGTATGCCAATTTTGGTTGCTTGTTTATATAAAAATACCTTTTTTTAAGAAGTGGGACAGAGGGAATATTATATTACTAGGACCGTATTGTGAGGCTTTTTGCCACTCTACAAGGTTTAAGAAACTAGAAATGGAGTATACGTCTTTAATTCTTTATGTTTTCTTGTCCCCATGCTGCTGATTAGGAAGTCAAAGATGGAAGAGATGATGAAGAACTGATTCTTTGGTTTCTTAAGGATCAAAAGTTTTATTAGGATGAAGACGCCTTCAACTTCCAATTATGAAGATGTTTTTGATGAAGATTCAGATGATCCAGATTATCAACCAATGGATTCCAATGATATAAATGATGAGGAAAATGGTGAAAGTTCTCAAGTTTCAAATGAAGGTAGTGATGATGAGTCGGATACCCCAAGTGTTGCATTGGAAGATGTTGAGGTATCTTCCGATGAAGATATATTTTTGGACACCAATCCTACTCGTGAACAATTGGAAAAGAAATTGAGATACATGAAGCGGAAGACCCATAAATCTCCACCTCAAACACGACAGCCACCACTTATCCATGAAGAGGATTGGTATAGTGATTCGGCAGACGATAATGATCATAGTGTATCAGAGTCCGATGGTGATGAAGCTCCAAAGCATGATCACTACAGAGAAGTGGATGATATGACACAATTTGAGTTCCATGAAGGACTAAAGTTCGTCAATCTTGTCTTTGATCTAAGTTTATCTCAAGTTCCGAAGTTAATTTTCTTTTTTTTTTTCTTTGTTTTTTCCAGGTTTGATAGTCCTCAGCAATTTAGAGAAGTGTTGAAAGATTGGGCAATTTGGAGAGGTTTTGTTCTGAAATTCATAAGAAATGAAAATGGGCGCATTACAGCAAAATGTGCGAATGAAGCTTGCACTTGGAGAATACATGCATCACCTGTACTAGGAGGAGGAACCTTTCAAGTAAAGACTTTAAAAGGAGAACACTTTTGTAGAAGAAAGAGCCGACTGTGTATAGCAAGTGCCAAATACTTGGCCAAGAGAGTTCTGTCCTACATAAGGGACAATCCGAACATAAAGATAGAGGCTTTGCGTAACAAAATACGGAGAAAATGTAGGGTGGAAGTGGATAAGTGGAAGGCTATCGGCGTAAAAAAACATCTTTGAAAAGATCATCCGCAGGCGTAAGACAAGAAATATGCACACTTATGGGATTACTGTGAGACGGTTCGAGCCTTTAACCCTGGAAGCACACTATATTTAAAGAAGGTCGATAATTCTGATCCACCAATGTTTGAGAGGATATACTTTTGTCTAGATTGCAAAATTGAGAAGAAAGAGTGCAGATGAAAAAGGCTAAAGGAAGGAGAGCAAAATTGAGAAGAAAGAGTGCAGATGAATTAGCAGATGCACTTCCATCCACTCGAAGGGGTCTCACTACAAGATGTGCAAACTGTCTCGAAACAGGTCATAATAAAAGAAGTTGTAGTAAGCCAACTCATCCAAGTTCCAAGCTTTACAAGGTGAATTGTTTTTTTATATGATATTTTAACATTTTTGATATTGTAATAACTTTATGCATAACAAGTATTCTTTTTTTCTTACTTGTTAGGATAAAAATTCATAGGCAGATGCAGAATCTCAAAGTCAAAACTCATTCAATCCGTCGAGAGATTCATCCTAGATATGATGGTGTTTACAGTGAATTGACTTATATGGAGATTTTTTTTGTGAAAATGCCAAGTGCATTTTTTGTTTACTAATTGCAAAATGATCTTTTGTATTTTCAAATGTTGCATTTAGCTGATGCAGACACTTAATTTCAAGAATTGGAAGTGAAAAGATATAGAGTTGAAGAATTAGTACAAAAAATCACATTTACAAAGTAATTTTCTTGTCTAGCATACCTGCATATCTCGAATAAGGATATGATGATCTGGTTACGATCGTTAGATGTTAAACTTGATATTATGACCATAGGTAATAAATTCAACTTCCTATATGTACTAAAAAAAGCTTTTGCATTTTATATTTATGTGGTAATTGAAGCTTATATGCACTTTATGTACATCTTAGAAAATTAGAGAAAGAAATAAAAAAACCTTTTTCGGATAAATATATTTTGTTGCTTTATAATCAAAATCATCTGCTGCACTAATTTCTTTCTACTTGAATTTTAAGAGGAGGTTATTGCACTACTTTGAAAACGACAAGGGGGTTATATGCACCTATGAAAATCACAGGGGGGTATTTGCACTTCCACAAAACCACAGGGGGGTTATTTGCCACTATAATAAGTCGAATTTTAGAACACTAGTCTCAATTATCGCGCGTGATCTTCAAACTCGGTTACGGGGGGGTAATATTCACCTTTTTAAAAACTATAAGGGGGTGTTGTGCACCTTTTAAAAACACATGGGGGTTATTTGCACCTTGCCCAAACCACAGGGGGGCTCTATGCCAAAAACCCGTGAAATGAGGTGTTCTTTAAGTTTATGTAACTTTTCTTCTTGATGTTCTTCTTTTCAGGACATCAACTAAACCCTAAAGAAAACTTTATGTAACTTTTCTTCTTGATGTTCTTCTTTTTAGGACATCAACTATTCCTGCATTATTCATATTCGAAAAATCTCAAATTGTGCAAGAAAGTTGTTAGATCAAGGCTTGAAAAGTGGCAAGCCTGTTTTGGTACGTTAATGATGCTTATCCTTTTGGCTTCCTGCAGCTGTGGTAGTCTAACTTTATTGTATCATGATGGCATACATAAAAGTATTTTATCAAAATTATTTAACTCATAACTGTTAGCTGCAACCTATAGTTTCTCCTACAGACACTTCTTTAGTACCAGGTCTGCAATATCTCCTATCTGGTTGTATTCACTTGTCAGTATGATTCATGGGATAGTTGATAATCAGTTCACATTTTTTTGAGCAGGACATATCATTCTGCAGTAGACAATAGGGAGTTTTAGTGTGAATATAATTCTTTCTGGAATCTTAGGGATCTTCCAGAGTTAGTCTGGATTTTTTTTTTTTTTCATTCTTGATAAGTATATCAGAAAATATAAGTAGAATGCATTGAAAAATGCAGATGTTTTTGAGTTATGATATAAAACAAGGAACTGCAAAGCAAATACTTTGGGAAAATGGAGCAAAGTCCGTAGTTTCTGTAAGTGTCCATATTGTGCAGCGATTCTTTTTTCGTGTTCGACACTTATTTGAGACGAGGTTGATGATAGGAAATTAGAAATGAGTTAACTTATTAAATTATGCATGAGACTCTGGATAATCTCTATAGCAATTGGTTATGCCGCATCATGGAGTCACCAGCCAGGTAGCTTATATTTGTCAAAATAGAGTCAGTCATATTCTGCCAATAGACTAATATAATGATAACCTTGAGTGTACACCGATAATTCAAGGGTGTCGAAATATCAGAGTCCTTGAAGACAATTTTTTTTTGGGAAACTTTACTCGTATTACAATGCGACAAGGATTTTCACTATCTGAAGGAGGGTTATTCTGATGTGTTATCCTATATAATTTAGTCCATGAAATGACCAAAAATCATGTCTAACCACTGTCCAGTGCATCCAGGATCATGTCTTCCTAAGTGTTGGGTTATGAGTCAGTGGTTGATTTTAATAAACCACTTAGAGGGCACTTAGCATTATTTTAATAATAGTTCTTGTATTCGGACTTTCTGCTTATCGGTAATAGGGGAAATCATAGTAATTTGATACTATGGAATCGAAGATCCCAAAACTCGTCTTGTATCCTTGGTGTAGTGTCGATAAGACTAGATGATGTAATAGGATAGACTGCTGGTATTTTCGTTATCGTTTTTGTCTAAGTCCTGTAAGGGGTAAGTGTTGGTCTGATCTTCAGTAGGAAGTTACTTTCCAGAACCCCACGTCATCATTTGTAAGAGCTTGTGTTCACAGGTCATCAGTTGACCCGCATTAGTAGAAGAACACAATATCAAAGCTCAGTACCTTCAGAGTCATCCGCTGATTTCACTCAGTAGAAGATTCGTTATCAGCAGACTCAGACGAAGAAGACATAGATCGTATCAGGTCTACTGTATCCGATAGGAAACGACCCGAGTTTTAACACCATTTGAAAGTCAGCAGAAGATCATACGAGGATGAGTGAGAGTTAACTCGAGATGAAGGCGATGTCGACAAGTCTCACCTACCACAAACCTCGACCAATGAGGAAGCGATCTAAGCTCTACCTGCTCTGACCAACTAAAGCTGCTCTCATGCACAATGACCAATTACTCTGTGACATCATTTCGAACATATGGCCATTTTCCTTGGACGTTTGTGACACGTGGCATCGTCCCCTCCAACGGACAAATGTTTGGGTCACAACTATAAATAGAGAAACCTTTCCGAGCTCCACGCACGGGATATCAAAAGCGATTACACACTCAAGATTTCAAAACACTCTAGCGCCTCTCACGAAGATCCAGCGAAGAACTTGCTCATTAGAATATTTTTAGTTCTTCTCTCTAGAATTTCCATCTTTAGATCCCTCTTCTCTATCTAAGCTCAATTGTTTATATCCATAGCTTAGAACCATCGAAGGAGTTCACATTTCGTGACTGTTCTTATTGTAAAAACTCCTTCATAGTTGGGAACATCCCCTCCCTTCAAACTTCGGTTTGATTTGTAAAGTCGCTAAGGACTATAACTTAGAAGGGTGCATCCGGTCCGCACAGATACCTTGCTTGAGGCTTGCTCGGATTAATCAACAAGACCTCATGTTCAGCAGGACCGTGGACGTAGGATCTTGCGTATCCGAACCACGTTAAAAATCGCTTGTGTCATTTACTGTTTTATTGCACTGCATTCAAATCATCTTACAAACTCATACTTTGCATAAAACGTATTTGAAAGTGCACTAGCCAAAATTATTTGATTTGCGAAAAACACGTTTTCAAATCGAAACGAAGTCTTTCGGGCCCTACACACTTATCTGCACTAAGTCTCCGATTGAGAATCAAATACTGACAAAAGTCAGTAGGAGAAACTCAGTAGTTGACTCACTCTGACCCGCGATCAGAAGGTTACTATTTGGCACTGTTCATCAGTTGCAACCTACAGCTCAACTGTCCTTCGCGTTTGAGAAAAAGAACTTGTACTCAGGTGTATTCACCCCCCCCCCTCTACACCTGACACTCGTCTCCGGACCAACAATTGGTATCAGAGCTTCGGTGTTCTTCTGACCATCGATTCTGAAACTCTAGTCTACTCGAATAGATCCTGAAAACGTTTTTCACTGCACAAGCATCTCTTCATACATCCTTATATTCTTACCCATAATGTCTGATATGTCAGGTATACGGATGGTACCGATGTTCTCTGTGGAGAACTACACGGTATGGCACGTGAGAATGGAGGCGCACCTTACATCGCGTACGACGACGACCGATGTTTGGAGACAGGACCTATCATTCCCATGATCGACAACGTTCAATATGCCGCTGTGGGAGGTGTAGGATCACAGACTGGTGCTAAAGTTGCGAAAGATAAATCAGCCTTCACGCTTGAAGAGAAAAAGCTGCACAACCTCGATTGAGTTGCGCGGAATGCAATCCTGACTACGCTCAGCGATTCACACCTCGGGAGGGTGCAAGATTGTAAGACGGCAAAGGAACTTTGGGATGCCTTGGCTGTACTGATCCAAGGAACCCCGCAGATTAAAGAGAATAAGCTCGAGCTAGAGCTTCAAAAGACACTTTTGCCATGGAGCCCAATGAGACCATTGACGAGCTTAGCGTCAGATTTACAAACCAGATAAATGTGATCAACGGGCCGGGGAGGACGTTCACCAACAAAGAGATGAACACCAAGATCTTGAGAGCATTGCCTCGACTGAAGTTGCTTCCTTTTGCTACTTATTTACGTCGCTCAGATCTAAATGCTCTAACTTCTGATGTTATATTTTTAGAATTAAAGACGGAGAAATTCGAGCACAGCCTACCCCAACGATGTTCCAGTGCTCCAGCTGATACCCAGATAGATCATGCCTACAAAGCAACAGTCAGCAAAACTGGAGCCAACCCTATTTCTTCCAGCAAGACAACAGCTACGTCAGATACTAAGTCTTCAGAGACTCCTGCTACTGATCAGCTTGCACTCATGGCTCTCAAATACCAAAGAGAAAAGAAAGAATCAGAAAGCTGAAGAAATATCACAGAGATTCTCCCTCAGGTAAAAAGGATTATCGAAAAAGGGAAGAATCTAAAACTTCTACTGATTGCGAGGAACGCGGGAACTCGTCGCTAGTCCATCCAACAACTCAGCTGGAAAAGGTAGCAGAACCTCTGTGTGCTACAACTGCAAGAAAGAGGGACACTATCAGTATGATTATCGCGAACTCTCAACTGCTCAACGAGCAGAACGGCAGGCCAGACGCGAAAAATTAGCCCGAAGAAGGCAGGCCTATATCTCCAGAGAGATATCCGATGACTCAATCGAGGAAGATACATTCATGTATTAATCTGAAGACGAAGCTGCATTTGTCGCCGTTGAGGTCGGAGAAACAGATCTTGAATCAACAATTGAATATTGTCGATGGCTAGGAGAAGAGGCTGAGGTAAACTCGAAACTTAATATAACTTCCTCTTCACAAAGCACACACGACAAATGCCTCGGTCACGAGATGAACCTCTAGACGTGGTGAAAGCATATGATGATCTACTAGAGGAACAGATTCGGCTAAGCGAGAGAGTTCAACGAGAACTATTCAGGAATCGGAACAGGTAAAGGCTGAGAATCAGAGACTTTCTTCTGATTGTCAGGTCTCTTCTGATTCAGAGAATCTGGTTGCGAGACTCAAGAAAGAGATTGAATCTCTTATGTCTAAGTCTCAGCTTCAAGAAACTCAGTTATCAGTTCTGACCAAAGATAATTCTGAGAAAGATACTAAAATAGCCCGACTTAGTCAGAAACTTCGAGAAGTTGAAAAAAATTATGAATCACTTCGGGAAAAGTGATGAGGTACGGCGGGCCCGATATGAGCGAGCATTACTAGGAGCTAAAGAGAAGTTGGAAAGCATGCTTAGAGCTCAAAGACCGCCAGCCATGAAAGAAGGACTTGGCTACACTCATGAAGCTTTCACTTCCACCTCTAAAAGCTCGAAATCTTGGGCGATAGGTTCATCGAGGAGGAAAGTTCGGACATCCGAATCAACAACTCGGAGCGAAGAACAAATAGAAAATGATTGCACCTCGGCCCGAGCAACAAGAATTAAATGACCAAAGGTTCTAGCCCGGACACCACGATCAAATTCAGGGGGAACCAAGAAGGTCAGGTGGGCGGAGCAAAACGAGCCACCGTATGAGCATCCGGCCACGGTATGGTTCGTATTACTATGAGCCGGGGGTCGGGAGGAGCACAAAGCCCCGGGAAGAAGAAAGCTCCGAACCCCAAATGCGCCGAAAGTCGGTATCTCCCGAGTCCGGTGGAGAAGAAAAGCGACAAGGTTCGGAAGAAGAATTTCGGACTCCTAAGGTCTCGAAAAATTTGGGCCCCGAAATCACCCACTAACGCTTAAGGACCCAAGCCGAACCAAAGGGTACCTAAAAATGTTTTTGTTTTGCGGGTGCATAAGGACCCTTGGATTGTGGACAGCGGCTTCTCAAGGCACATGACATATCAAAAGAGTCTGCGCTACCAAATACGTACAAGAAGATGGTCCCAGGTGAGTTTTATGACAGCTCTAAAAAGGCTATACAAGGGGATACGGAACACTGAACATTGGGTGCGCCGGTTCAGAGAGTAACATATGTTGAATGACTTCAACATAATCTCCCTTTCTGTCAGTCAATTCCGTGATAATCTGAATAGAGTTATCTTTGGCATTTGGTTTATGTGATATTGTTGACAAATCCATAGGGAAAACAGTGTTATCGGGTTCGCGGAGGAAGAATATCTATGTTGCAAACCGGAAAACCCGTAGAACACGAGGCTTGCTTACTTGCTCGGGACGAAATCCGGTGATAAAAGCAGGATGGACGTGGGCACAAGAGACTTCCCGGTCACACTGAATTTCAAGACTATGAAAAAGCTAGCCAAGAACTTCCAGAGTCGGAGGACTTCCCAATGAAGCTTTTATGAAAGACAGAAATTGTGAAGCGTGCTTGAAGGGAAAGTAGACAAAGAAGAGCAATCCGCCAATTCAAGTCACCTTCCACCGATGGAATCCTTCAAGCGCTACACATGGACTTGTTTGGGCCGGTTTCTCACGGTGACTATAAGAGGCAAGAAGTATGCCCTCGTCGTTGTTGATGATTATTCTCGATATACGTGGGTCATCTTCATAGTAACAAATGCGATGTCAAGGCGAGTTGCCAAGGCTGGCTTTGAAGAAACTCGGTGTGGAGAAAGACATCAAGATACGGAGAATTCGCTCGGGCCACAGGAACAAAATTTCTCAACTCGGTAGTTAAAGAGTACTTGAGATAAAAGAGGAATCAAGCACGAGACATCACCCGGCTCGCACCCCTCGGCGAACGGACTTGCGAACGTAAGAACATAACAACTTAAAGAAGCGACAAGAACGCTCCTAGAAGACTCTGGACTACCCTCAAAGTTCTTAGGCGATGCTCCGACACCGCCTGTTACACTCAAAATCGCTAATTGCTTACACGGCAACACATGAAGACGCCTTACGAAGCGTGGAAAGGGAGAATTCCTTACATTCTCTTTTCCATATTTTTGGTTGTCCTTGCTTTATTCCCAATAATGGGAAAGATCAGTTGAAGGTCTTTGATAGCAAATCTGATGAAGGAGTATTCTTAGGATACTCTCGAGTCAGTAAAGCCTTCAGAGTCTTTAACTATCGGACTATTTGCGTGGAGGAAAGCCCTCATGTTGTCTTTGATGAGTTTTGTTACTGAGAACAGGAAATCAAAGAAGACAAAGCGTGAAGATCGGCACGCAATCTAGAATCTCACATCTGAGCGACAAAGTCGAAAAGATCCGGCATTGTTAGGATGATGAGTCGGACGATGAAGAAATCCCGGACCGATCCCGCAGCTTGTAGCTAACTTTGGTTGATTCTACCAAATAGAATCAACATCGAGGTAACAATGGTCGATGAGGAAGCCCCGGTGGTAAGCGAGACCTCTACGAGAATATAAACTCGGGGGGAACAACTAATGTTCTGAGCTAAATGCCCACGAACACGGAAACTCAGTAGATCCAGACCTTCTTCTTGAATTACTTGATCCACGAGAATAGCACTCTTGAAATGCCTAACACTCCTATTGATCATGCTGAAGTAATCTCGGAAGAAGAAGCTAAATTCGAGACGTTCGTGGCTGACGCTCACTCTTCGATCTTATCACGGGGAGATCCATCGAGCACAATAAGGACAAGATCCAAGATTAAGCCAAGAGGAAAGTTCTCTCTACTCCGCTTCTTGTCTCCCGAAGAACCTCAAACGATAGAGGATGCTCTCAACGATCTGGCCCGGATCATTGCCATGCAAGAGGAGCTAAACTAGTTTGTTCGAAATGAAGTTTGGGAGCTTGTTGACGGACACAGACATCGGCACGTGATCGGCACTAAGTGGGTTTTCAAAAACAAGCGAGATGAAAACAACGTCATTGTTAGAAACAAGGCTCGACTTGTTGCTAAGGGATCTTCGTCAAGGGAAGGAATAGACTTTTTAACGAAACATTCACCCCGGTCGCAGATTGGAAGCTATTCGTCTGTTCCTAGCCTATGCAACGCATCAAAGATTTAAATTATATCAAATGGAAGTAAAGTCAGCGTTTCTGAACAGCGTACTGAAGGAAGAAGTCTATGTGGAATAACCGTCCGGCTTTCGGCGTAGGGACATCGAGTGCACGAGACTTCGGAAAGCTCATATGAGTTAAAACAAGCACTTTAGGGCTTGGTACGATACCCTATCGATTTTTACGCTTTAGAAAGGTTTTCGAAGGGGACGATGGATCGCACCCCTGTTCAACATCAAGTCGGGAGATGACATCTTACTTGGTGAAAATCTACGTGGACGACATCATTTTCGATTGCAGGAACGTGACTATATGTCAACAATTCGAGAAAATGAAGGAGAAGTTAGAGATGTTTATGATGGGGGAGATGAACTATTTTCTTGAATTTCAAGTAAAGCAATCAACTAAAGGAATATTCATCAACCGGGGGCAAAATACACTCGAGATCTCCCGAAAAAGATTCGGTTGCGACTCAAGCAAGCTTTGTCAAGATCCCCATGAACACAAATTTTAAAATTGATCTAGACAAAGAGGGAGCTTCGTTAACTCTACCGATTACAAGATCTATTTTTGGTTCTTTATTATATTTAACGGCAAGTAGACTGACATAACTTATCTTTGTAGGTATATGAGCAAGATTTCGAGAGCGAATCCCAAGCGAAGTCATCCGGACTCGATAAAAAGATTATGCGATACACTGAAGGGAACACGATGCGGGGTTATGGTATCCTGCTGATGATAATCGTTTATACTAACGGGGTTATTCGATGCGATTATGCGGGATGCGGGATAGATCGAAAGTCAGCCTACGGAACATGTCGGTTCCTAGGCGAAGCAAGCTTATATCATGGTTTTCAAAGAAGCGAGCATTCGGTGGCGGCGTCCACTCACGGAAAGGCTGAGTATATGGGCTGTTTGTGGAAGTTCGTTGTGCTAGATCCTTTGGCTTCGACGGCAAGCTGCGAGACTATGAAATTACTCAAGATGAAGTGCCCATCTACGTGACTCCACCGGTGCGTTGCTATAACTCGAGAACCCGAGTTCTTCATACGAGATGCAAGCATGTGGACATTCGACACCACTTCATCGGAGACCATGTCGAAAAGAAGGATATCGAGGATGGAGAAGATCCATACTAACAAGCAAGAGGCGGGACATCTTGACCAAACCACAGGCGAGGGAAACAGATTCGAGAGAAGTATCGGTTGAGCTAGGTCTCTTTGGACCCTCGACTCGAGTCGATAAGAGGAATCGATACGATAGGTCGAAGTCGAGACTCGATACGTTGATTGAGTCGGGTGAATCACACGGTACACGAGTAGAGGAACATGGTTATCGGTACCACAAAGATCCTCTACGAGTCATTACGGTAACCGGTGATCGTAAAAGTTCAGGTGAAGAGGTTTGCATAGTTAAAACACTTAATATTTTGGGAAGCATGCTCGCATTTATTAAATCAGACATTTGCATTCACTAGCATGATGAGCATTTATTTCCCGCCATTAATTTTTAAGGTTTAAGTCCGTAGAAGCCGTTCTCATTTAAAAAGGCTTAGTCTTTAATCTTTGCACATGCAACGCATTTAATGCATGTCTTCTCACCTTACTTTATCTGCGCATATCTTACGTGGGTGCAGGTTAGAGGCGGCTAATGTAATCATTCAGTTTATAACATCGAGATCACAGTCCGTCATTAAAAGCGAGATTTTATACCGGCCGTCCAGATTAAAAGCGTTTGATATTCAAAACTTATAAAATCTCCTCTTTTTATCTCTAATCCTATATTTTTACACCATTTTAGCACTTAGAGCTTTTCAAGCATTCGGTCTTACTCTCGCTCTCTCTCTCCAGCGATTACGTTTTTCAACTCGAAGCTCTGTTTACGGTAATTTCTTAAACTTACGCATAACTCGAATCTAACTTACTCTATTTTCAAGTGCTAATGAGTTTCTTGCGAGATAACTATGGCGATTGTTTAGACCCCGCACAACATAGAGGAGATCATCCGGTCAAGGGTTCTCTTGAACCGACGATGGTCCTCCACCGGTGACATTCCTTATCTTGGGCGCTATCTTATTGGCTCTTGAGGGAGTTAGGCTGGCGCGCTTCTCGTGACGAAGCATCCTCGCTCATATCTTCCCGCTTGTGGGTGGCGAGCTCTTGTGAGCGGCGTTTCATGAAAGATATTGATGGAGAGGTATCGGAGATCGCCTACATGAGGAAGTGGCCCCTTAGAAGTGGGAATCCCGGCCATGCCGACATCAACATTCGGGCGTGGCGAAATCCTCCTTCGATCTTCGAGTTCACGGGATTTCTCCCGTGGGCTACAAGGAGAAGGGGCTGAGCGCATGTCCACCGCTTACTGTGGAAAGGACGACATCTCCTTCAAAGTCTGCTTGCTGCAGAAGAACCAACTCCTGCCGAGAGTACGGAGGGCTCGTGTACATAGTTATACACATCCGGCGAGCGCCCACAGGTTCTTTCGACCAGTTGTCCAGCTTAGGACTCTAGCTGATGATGGCTATAATTGACGGTGTCGGGTGGGCCGGACGGAATTCTTTGTGGTTGACGGGTGAAGGCTCGGGCGCCTAGTTGCACCCGCTAAGTGCGGGAGAGGAGACTAACTAGTGTGGGCAAACTTCTGTATATGACCAAGGTGTCCATGCGATCGAAGACTGATAGCGAATCATGACATCGTTTCTTTGATTCGAAATGCTTCGACAAAAAGCTCATCAAGTTCTAGACAAGAAGGCGGTTGAGAAGTCGATCGGACGTGGAGCCACTTGAACTCGAAAGATCTTCCTGGCGATGTTGCCCTCCCGCGGGCCGATCGGCCGAAGCGGAAGAAGCTCTCCAAGGCGAGAACCACGAGGTTCGCTTGAAGCCCTGCTTCCCCTCCACCACCTCGGGGGGAGGACTTACTAGGCCGAGCGATACACGGGATAGAGGGTGCCACCCTCAGGACAAGGTACAACGTGGTCGGTTCGGAAGAGACTTCGGCGGGGGCGGATTGAGAGAACCGGGCTGGTGGAAGTCTCATCCGAGTGGTCGGCGTTGTAGATGACTCGTCTCAGGAGCCGCGCGAGAAGTTCTTTGCCCGCAGATTCACGAGATCTTGTCTCATCGTAGGATCTCGGTCGACATAGCGATAAGGGCGAGGACTCGAGATCTTTCTTTGAGATTCCGGCTGAGCGGGATATCCTTGCGGGGCGAGTCCCAGCGGCACTCCGCATTGTCCCTTCCGGCGGAAGGGAGCGGCCATCGGCAGTCGACCACCGTAGGGTTTGGGGAACCCGCCCGACATTACGTCCTTTGAGGACCTACGATCGGCCATGCTTGTATCTACCCAGATGCGAGGTCACTCCCGGACGGATAGCGGGCCGCCCATAGCGGCCTTCCCATCATGGGATGATGAGATAACAATGATGAGGATCGGGGCGCCGCCCAGAGGACGCGGATCGGCGGGGAGAATCTGCTGCGGTAAATCTCCCAGAGGTGAAGGGTGAGTCACCACCTCCACCTCCTACATCACGGGTGACGCCCCATTTTGCTTCGAAGCCCGGTCGGAAGCAACGCGCTTCGCGGCTCGGAGCGGGAGGCTCGGAACCTCATCCTATCGAGCCCAGAGCTGTGGTTTAGTGTCCTCAAAGTGCATGTCGAACGTGCGATGAAGGAAGCAAGGAGACAAAAACCGTCGCTTGTTAAGGGCGTCCATCGAAGTGGGCCATGATATACAAAGTCTCAAGCGAGACGTGTTGCTCCAAGAGGCCCAGCAGCGCAGGTCGAGAAGGTGCCGGATACTCGACTCCTAACATTCGGGGAGATCGTCAGGCTATTACGGTTGGTTGCTCGGGAAGGCGGACTTGGGCCTTTTGTTGAAAGTCGATGATAGCCCCTCGAAGCTCGGCCAAAATAATTTTCACGGCGGTAGCGAAAAGCTTAGCCATAGTCAGTGGCTATGGATGGCGGAATAAGATGGCCGCCTCCGGCGTGTCTTGAAGGCATAGGAGAATCGGGCGACGCTTTAAGCTCATCCCGGTCGGATGTTTGCCTCGCACTCGGCGTATCGCTCCTGAAGCGAAGGCAAGAAACATCGGCCTTAATTCGCCAGGCATCCGCAAGGATCAAGGGGTTGGCCCAGGAGCATTTTTGCAATGCACGGTCGGCAAAGACTTCAACACCACCGCCAACTATAGTAAAATTGCCCTCTTTAACCTTGAGAAGGATGTCGCAGGCCAATCCAGGTAACTCTTCGACCCCGATACGATGATGCGAGGGAGGAAGGGATGAGACCGACTCGAGGTGGGTGGGGGAGTCAGCCGAGGCAGGGAAGTACATCAAGGGGAAGGTTAATTTGCTTCTCGGTGGAACCAGGGTTCTGTCCCCCCTCTCAAGTAGTCGAATCCTATGGTCCAAGCAACTCGTTTGCCAGAGCCGGTTGGAGGATCAGGTGAAGGATCCTCGGCTCGGGCGCAGCATATTGAGAGAATTCGCACAATTTGGACCAAGAGAGCATCGAAAGAGGATGAAGCCCTGCCTCGCAAGCGCCCGGGAAGGGGAGAAAGCTATGCAGTCTACTCCACCTCCTACCCCCAGCGCCCCAGGTGGAGACTCGAGCGAAGCGAGAGGAGAACATGATAAGAAAAGTGGCTCGGCTCCCCCTCCGGGATGAAATTTGGACTATGAGATGCGGTGGAAGAAGAGGCTTGCGAGAAGGCGAAGAAGAGGCGACTAAAGGTGCGGGATGTCCAGAGGCACATCGAAGATCTTGGATGAGCGAGAAGAGGGAGAAGGCTTTCCCAGCGGTCCTGAGCGTGGGCCGGTGGCTCACGATCTTGCTTGACCTGCCGCTTGCTGGAGGATTGAAGAAAGTTTCTACTCTTACACGAAGCGGGAGGCGGAGAGGATAAGAGCGACCTGGGAGGCGACGCAGCAACAGCTGAATCTCGGGGAGAGGAGATAGAAGAGTTGCGGCCCTTAGGGAGAAGAAGAGGTTGGATGACTTGGCGCAGATAATGAAATTTGGTATGGGAAATCGCCAAGGCGCCAGTCCTCGAAACGGGAGCAAGCGGGTGCGGGACTTCCAAATTCTTAAAGCATGGTGCACGAGCAGAGCTTACTCGAAGAAAGGGCATGCCACCGCCATGTTGATAAATTGATGCCTGTGGAACTTTGAATGAGGAATGGGAGGAGGCGAAGATCGAATCTCATTAAGGCGTACTCGTATGGCGTGCTATCGTCCCTTTGAGGTACTGAAATTCCTTGATCTCTTGGACGAATTCATTCATCGATGCGATGCCAGCCTCGGAAGTCTTGAGATCCAAGCAGAATTCTTTCCAAGAGAAAAGGAGCCGCCTCGTTGCCCCTGCCTACAGAACAGGCCCGACTCAGCCCGCGGGCCTCTCGAGGAGTTTTATATCCCTGAGATTGAAGATGAGGTGCGGGTTTGCCCGCATCCACAATGATCTAGATCCTCTCACAACACGATGATCTCGAGGACATCGAGACCCACCCGAGTAAGAATCTACGAATCTTACGGGTTAGATCCCTCCTGGCACATAAATCCCCTGAATTCAAGCGACAAGATTAAGAAATTCGAGACGATAGCGGTAGATGTTCTCTCTTTGTACTGAAGTTAGGGTGATTATAATAATCTCTTATATATATATCGGGTACCTTTCTTCAGCCCGGAACAACTACTCATTGTCTTACGGTTTTTGAGTTTATTTACTTTTATCACCAACTGATCCCTTTAGTGATGCGACACACACACTCGCGTAACCTTTTTCGGCGGATTTGCTGGCTGCGATTACCATGTTTTTATTGCTCGAGTTCTTCACTGAAGTCTCTTTGAGGTGTTAGTTTTTGAACTTAGTGTCTTAGGAGTTTTTTAGTGGTTTTGGCATCATCAATTAGGGGGAAATTGTTAGGTTATGAGTCGATGGTTGATCTTAATAAACCCATTAAGATAGTCCTTAGCATTATTTTAATAATAGTTCTTATATTAGGACTTTTATGCTTATCGCCATCCGGCAAATCATAGTAATTTGATATTATGAAATTTGAAGATCCCAAAACCCGTCTTGTATCATAGTTGTGAGTGTCGATAAGACTAGATGATGTAATAGGATAGCATAGCTGGTATTTTTGTTATCATTTTATGCCCCCAAGTCGTAGTAAGGGGGTAAGTGTTGGGGATGCGATCTTCCCCCGATGAAGTTACTTTCCGTGAACCCCACGTCATCATTTTATGAAGCTTGTATTAGAAAAGATCTTCTAGCCCACATTTGGTGGACCACTTGGTGGCCCACCAATCACGTGCCCAGCGGGCTGCCGTTGGTGGGCCACCTTTTTCTTATTTAAATCCTAATTTATTGAGCAGGGGCCCCGCTTTGGCTTACGTAGTTGGAGAAACGTCCCTCCCTTTAAACTTCGGTTTGATTTGTAGAGTACGCTAAGGACCTGTAGATGGAGAAGTGCCCCCACGCCAGGTGCAACGGAGATACCTTGCTTTGGAGGCTTGCTCGAGATTAATCAACAAGACCTCTTTGTTTAAGCGGGGCCCGTAGAGCGTAGGATCTGCGTGTCCAGAAGCAGCGTTAAAAATAAACCCTTTGTCATTCTTCGGTTTATTGCCCCGCATTCAAATCATCTTACAGAGACTCATACTTTGCATGAAACGTATTTGAAAGTGCACTAGCCAAAATTGACTGGGTTTTGCGAAAAACACGTTTTCAAATCGAGACGAAGTCTTTTTCAGAGCCTACCATGACTTATCCGCCCCAGGGCTTCCGCCATTAAGAATCAAATGCCGACAAAAGTCGGGGTAGGAGAAATATTAGTTGACTCATCCTCGACCCGCGATCGAAGGTTATTATTTAGCCTTTGTTCATCCCGGTTGCAACCTATTTATTCAGCTAGTTTATCGCTGCGATTGAGAAAAGAGCCACATACTGGGTGTATTCCCCCACTCCCCCCTCTACACACGACACTCGTCTCCGGACCAACCCTAAGTGAGAACCATTTTCAAAGAGGCTTGCAAGAGCAGAATAGGAAGTCTAAAGGTTTCATCTAATAGAAATTACGAATGTTATTTCGTGTCCCTCTTATTTTCATGCGACTCGACTTTTTATTATTGTATACGCAAAACGCCACGAAAATTTTCAATGGAATCCTCATTGCATATCTATTCATGCATGTTATCAAATATTTTAGTTTACGTAAGTCGCGCCTTAGAAATATAAATGAAAAATTAAAGCATTTATCTTATTTGTTATTAAATCATTTTTGTTATGTAAATTTATTTTGAACTTTGAATGTGTTTGTTTATATCATATTATGATTATATTGTTTATTTATTTATCTAGAAATCATGTTAGAATTATTAGGGCAAGAATAATATTAATTTATTTTGGATTTATAAGCACTCTTAGGATTAAATGAAAAGGATATAATATTTTATATTTTTGCGAAATAATTAGATATAATTTTATATTATGTTTTATGATTAAAATATACATTTTATGTGTGATATTTATGTTTAGGATCAATTTTAATTGTGTCTATATCCTAATCAACTATGATTGAATCTCTTATATGGTAAGTGATATACTAAATTATACATAAATTATATAAGTACAGAAATAATTATAGATAAAATATATTTGATACAACTAACAAGTTTAGGAATCTTTAGATAATGATTTTAGACCTATAAATATCCCTTATTCGTCGTAATTTAGCATCACATATAATTTTTGAAAAAAACACACTTGACATATCTGAACTGTTTCAAGAATTATTTATATTACGATCGTCGTATAGTCTTGAAAATTTAGTATTACCTTCTCAAATTTATGTCTAGTATACTTTATTATTAGTTTGTAGAATTTTCCAAGCATGATAAATATTTGTTAAAATTGTTATTAAGTAACTACCAGGTTTTGACACCATGTCCTTAAACGATAGGAAAATTGTTTTTCATGTTTTGTTTGAGTTGTTTTCGACCATGCTGAATATTAATAGGATATACTATATGTTAGGTCACATTCATGATAAAATATAGAATTTTAGGATACGTGTACTATTTATTTGTTAATTTGTTTCTTGATGTGCGAGATTCTTTTGTCGGCAATAAATGTAGATTGAAAAACAAGACTTTTTATGTTAGTATTAAATGAAATCATGA
>CM054812.1:13647837-13687894 GCA_028984105.1 Lavandula angustifolia | reverse complement strand
GGGCTTCTTCTTACGATACTACTTCTGCGATCATTGGTGTATTAGGCATTTCGGTAAATGCGTTACGTGGCTGACAATGGTATTAAGTTAGGATCACTACTAAGTTTCGAGTTCGAGGGCATTTAGCTCGGGAACATTAATCGTTCCCCACGAGTTTATATTCTCACAGTAGGGTGTCTCAGTTACCCCAGGGAGCTATATTAAAGCCGAAGTTACATTTGACGGCAGATTCTTCAGTGAATCAGCTACGTTAATACATACTTGTTGGTAAATTGTTTCTGCTATCTTATTTCATCCTATATAATCACGGATCTGACTTTGTCATTTAGTCAAAGAGATCTTTGTAGCTTCAGCTGGCGGCTCCTGAGTGTTGAAACTTTGTAACTTTCTATTCACCAGTAAATTCATCAAAAAAAGCAAGCATGAGGGCTTTCCTCCCCATAAAAAGTTCGATAGTTAAAAACTCACGAGAAGGCTTTACTAACTCGGGAGTATCCCCAAGAATACTCCTTGATCGGATTTGCTATCAAAGACCTTCCAACTGATCTTTCCGTTGTTGTGGATAAAGCGAGGGCCGGTAGAAAACATGAAAATGAGAAATAGAAGGAATTCTCCCTTTCCACGGTTCGTAAGGCGTCTTCATGTGTTCGCGTGTCGGTAGTGAGCGGTCGCGAGTGGCGGGCGGTGTCGGTAGCATCGGCCCAAAACTTTGAGGGTAGTCCGAATGCGAGGAGGCGTTCTTGCTTTGCTTCTTTGAGTGTTGCAATTCTTACGTTCGGCAAGTCCCAGTTCGTTTGAGGGTGCGCGCTTGTTGATGTCTCGTCTTTGAATTCCCTCTTTATCGCGGTATGTCTTAACTCTGCAGAGTTTAGAAGCTACTGTTCCTGCATGCAAGGCGTATCTTCCTTAATCTTGATGTTCTTTTCCACCTTTGAGTTTCTTCGATTAGAATTAGGTAACTCGATCTGAGACATCGGATTTGTTGGCGATGAAGATGACCCAGTATATCCTCGAGTAGTCGTCTATGACGACGAGGCGTACTTTTCTTGCCTCTTATAGTCAGCGAGAAGGGGCGGCCGAATAAGTCCCGTGGAAGCAAGCGGTAAGGATTCCATCGGTGGAAGGTAACGGAATAGGTGGATTGCTCCTCTTTGTTTGCTTTCCTTCCGGCGCGCTTCACAATTTTTGTCTTTGATAAGCGATTCGTTGGGCGGTCCTCGGCACTTTAGAGTTCTTGACTTAGCTTGTTCGCTGGTCTTGAAGTTCGGGTGCATTGAGTGCTCTTGTGCCTGCTTGGCAACCTGACTTGTCACCCGATTTAGATGCGTGTGCGAAGCAAGCAAGCCCCGAGGTTCTGCGGTTTTCCAAGTTTGCAACATAGAGTGTTCTTCTTCAGCGATCGACAACGCTTTGCTACATTTTCCACTAGATTTGTGGCAACCATCTCACAGAAACCGGCGTCAAAGATTACTTCTGTTAAGATTATCCACAGGTGGTAGCGAAAGGAGATTATGTTTTGGAAGTCCTTCAACATATGTTACTCTCTTAGGCATGGCGGCCGATGTTCGGGCGTTACGTATCCCTTGTGTAGCACTTTGGAGTTGTCACGAATTCGGTCCGGGACCATGTTCTTGTACGTAGTTGGTCGACGAGCTCTTACGGTAAGTCGTGTGTCTCGGCGAGCGGCAGTCCCACTATCCAGTGGGTCCTTATGCACACGCAAAAGCAGGGCGTTTTTAGGTACCCTTTGGTTGATTGGGTCACTTATAGGTTAGTGGGTGATTTGGAACCCCGGTTTGTCTCGGGACCTTAGAAGTTCTAGACTTCTTCTTGAACCTTATCGACTTTCTTCTCCACGAGGACTTGGAGATGCTTGACTTTACTGCTGATAATTTTGGGTTCGGGCGCTTTCTTCTTACGAGTCTTAGCGCTTCTCCGACCCCAGGCTCATAGTATGCCCGAGCCGTGCGGCGGGTGCTCATACGGTGGCTCCTTATGCTGTTGTGCACCCATCGACCTTCTTGGTTCCCCCCGAATTTGATCGCGGTGTCCTGAGGGCTGGAACCTTTGGTGTTGCTTATTGCTACTCGGTGAGAGGTGTAATCATTTTACTGTTTGTTTTTCGTTGAGGTGTGGTGTCGGCGGCTTGCACCTTTCCTCGTGACGAACTATCAGCCGGGGTTCTTTGAGCTTTTGGAGGTAGAAGCTTCGTGGATATAGCAGGCCTTCTTTCACAAAATTTGGCCGTTGTGCTCTAGCGTGCTTTCAAGCTTCTCCTTCGCTCCCGGGTATTGTTCGGTCATCAAGCCTCTCCGGACCTCGTCACTCTTTCACGAGTGAGTCGTAGTCGTGCACGTGCGTGAGCTTCGAGGTGACTTGGCTATTTCGGTCTCTTTCTCGGAATTGTCCTTGGTCGGGGCGAGATCGAGTCTCTTGAGCTGAGACTTGGTCATAAGAGATTAATCTCTTCCTTGAGTCCGCAACTAGATCCCGTTGACTCGGTAGAGACGACAATCGGAAGAAAGTCTCGATTCTCGGCCTTTACATTCAAGTTCTGGATGGTTCCTCTTTGAACTCTCTGCTCGGTGAATGTTGTTCCTCTAGCGGATCGTCGTAGGCTTGTACCACATCTAGAGGATCATACGCAGAGCACGTGTCTTGTGTCTTTGTGTGAAGAAGAGGTAATAATGCGTTTAGAATTTACCTCGGCCTCTTCTCAGGCCATCGGGGACGGTATTCGGCGACTCGTCGAGAGGCTGTCTTTGCGACCTCGATTGCGACGAACGCGGCCGTCTTGAGAAGAATACATGAATATATCCTCCTCGATTGGGTTGTCGGATATCTCTCAGGCTATATAGGCCCTACAGTCTCTCGGCGAATTTCTTTCTCTGGCTGCCGTTACGCTCTTTGAGCGGTGAGGAGTTCAGGACAATCATGCGATAGTGTCCCTCCTTCTTGCGGTTGTAGCGAGGTAGATGTTCTGTTTGCTCTTACCGGTGAGTCTTTAGACGGATGGCGAGGAACTTCCGATTTCCTACATTCGGTAGAAGGATTAGATTCTTCTTTCTTATGATAGTCTTTCTTACACGAGGAAGAATCTCGGTTGTATTTCCTCGGCTTTCGACTCTCTCCTTTTCCCTACGATATTTGAGAGCCATCGAGTGCTGGGGCGAGTCGGGGCACTGAAGTCTCGGAAGACTTTGCTGCGATGTGGCGGCTTTGCTTGAGGAAATAGGCTTGGCTCGGTATTGCTTGTTGCCTTGAAGGCGTGGTCGGAGCGTGTGTCGGTGGAGCGCTTAAGCACTTTTGGGGTAGGCTATGCTCGAATTCCTCAGATTTTAATTACGAAAATATAACATCGGGAGTTAGAGCATTTAGATTGGAGCGACGTAAATAAGTAGCAAATGGAAGCCACTTACGTCGGAGCGACGCTCTCAAGATCTTGGTGTTCATCTCCCTTGTTGGTGAGCGACCTCCCGGCCCATTGATGACATTGACTTGATTGGTGAATCGACACTCGGCTCGTCGTGGTTTTGGTAAAGCTCCATTGCAAAGGCGTCGAACCACGAAGCTCCAGCTCGAGCTTGTTTTCTTTGATACGAGGGGTTCCATGGCTCGGTGCGGCCCAGGCGTCCCATAGCTCTTTCGTCGTTTTACAATCTTGTACCCTTTCAGAGATGTGAGTCGCGGCGTAGTCGGTATGGCGTTACGTGCGGCTCGGTCGAGGTTGTGCGACTTCTTTTCTTCGGGCGTGAAGGCACGATTTGTCTTTGGGAACCTTAGCACCATTTTGTGCTCCCACGCCTCCTCCGGCCCGGCAAATACCTACGGCTGTCGATCATGGGAATGATCGGTCCCGACTCTAGGACATCGACATCTTTGTCGTGGGTGGCGTTAGGTGTGCCTCCATACGTACGCGCCCATCAGGTGTAGTTCTCTATTGAGAACATCGGTACCATCCTAATACACGACATATCGAGACATTGTAAGAGTAAGAGTATAAGGATGCGAAAAGATGCTTATGCGGTGAAGCGGTTTCGGGGATCGGTTCGAGAGGACCGGTATTTGAACCGGGCGATCGGTTGAACACCATGTGCTCACGATACCAATTGTTGGTCGGAGACGAAAATTTGGGTGTAGAGGGGGGGGTGAATACACACGAGCTCTGTTTCTTTTTCTCGGTGAAGGTCGGTGAAGGCGTGTTTGCAAGTGATGAACGAGTGCCGAGTAAGCCTTCGATCACTGGGGTCAAAGTGAGTCGGCTTCGAGCTCTTCTGCGGCGATGTCGGTATTACGAAGCTCCCGGTCGGGAGGCGTAGTGCGGATAAGTGTTAGGCCGGATTCGTCTCTTTTGAAAACGCGTTTTAGCAAGTTAAATCTTTTGGTGTGCACTTTATAAAATACGTTTTATGCGAAGCTTATGATTTTCATGTCGGTTGAATGCTTTATGCAATAAAGCGGAAAAGAACCAGGCGATTTAAGCGTGGTTGGATACGCAGATCCTACGTCCACGGTCATGAACAAGGCGGGGAGAACTTGTTGATTATTCGAGCAAGCCTCGGCGGGGATGCTGTGCCCTTTGGACGGTTCCCTCTAAGTTATAGTCCTTAGCGACTTTACAATCCAAACCTAAGTTTAGAAGGGAGGGAATATTCTCCAAGCGAGAAGGAGTTCTTACAACAAGAACAATTCACTAAATGTGAACTCCTTCGGATCTAAGCTATGAATTTAGCAATGAGCTTAGTCTAGAGAAGAAAGGGATCAAAGAGCTCACAGAGATGAACTACAAGAAGTGTTCTATGAAAACTAGTTCGTCTCTGGATAAGCAGAAGGTTATAGAGCGTTGTGAGCTTGAATGATTTCCCTTGATTTCCACGTATATTCCTTTTTCTCTATGAAATCTTCAAATCCTTCTCTATTTATAGTTGTGAGTTGTGGCGTATGTCCGTTGGAGACGCACGATGCCACGTGTCATGCGCGTCAACGGCCACTTTTCAACTTTGTTGCGGCGGGCGGTTAATGCGGGCTGTTCATGAGCGGCTTTCTTTGTGTAGAGTAGGTAAGCATTGTTGGCTTCTCATTGGTCGAGGTTTGTAGTTGGTGAGTGTCGAGTTGGCCGTTCAAACTACCTCGTATGTCTTTATTTGAACATTTGAAGGGACTTTAAGTCTTTGGGTCGCTTTACGCATCGGATCTGATGGCTGGAGAGTCTGTCTTCTTGGTGAGTCGTCGGCGATAAAGTGAGCTTCGATAGTCGGTTGGTCATTGCGAAGGTATCTTGCTACTTGCTTGGTTCTTCCTGCGATGACCATCGGCTTGTAGAGAATGCTTCTGCGAGGTCCGGTCGGTGATGCGGGATCTTTAGCGAGTTTGATATCGGTTGGCGGCGAAGAATGCAGCGATTACAGCGATGACGTGGGGTTACGAAAAGTATCTTCATCGGGAAGATTGGTTCAACAACTACCCCGTACGGGACTTAGACAAAATAATAAGCATTACATCAAGTCTAACCTATACATCGGCTAATCCTATCGACACACTAATCTGCGATATCGGCTCGGTTTTGGGATCTTCAATTCCATAGTACTACTATGATTTCCCCCGATTTCTTTTAACCCTAGAACAAGCGAGTATCAATCTCTTGGCTCATATCCAACACTTA
Organism: Lavandula angustifolia; assembly: GCA_028984105.1. NCBI lineage: Eukaryota > Viridiplantae > Streptophyta > Magnoliopsida > Lamiales > Lamiaceae > Lavandula > Lavandula angustifolia. Next base: position 13,682,232 of record CM054812.1, on the reverse strand, counting down.
CCAGAGCTTAAGCTTTCCGCAAGAACTTCATAGAAACACTTAAAGCGAAGCGACATACTTACTCAAGGGAACCAAGTGAATTAGAATCGGTATCCAAGTGATTGAACACGAACCCGGAGAGCTTATTCCTCACTTTTCGTCACTCCAGAAGCCGTATTCATGTTCCCTTCCCTCTAACCTAAGCTCCGCTAAATATATCCGTAGCTTAGATCGAAGGAGTTCATCCACGAAATGTTCTTACTTGTAAAGAACTCCTTCATAGTTGGAGAGTTTGGCAAACACTTGAGTTTGATACTTGTAAGCGAGACTTACTCGGTATAATCCTCAAGACCGGTGTTTGTCCGGTGCACAAACCAGCGAGACTAACTTCAATATAATAAAATAGCCCTACTTGATCTTTTCGGGACGGTGGACGTAGGATTGTTGATATCCAGAACCACTTTAAAATCGTTGTGTTTTGTTTTTTCTTGTTGTATTGATTATTGTTCATACTAAAAACTATCTTTCAAAATCATTCAATTGTGTTTTGGCAAAGCTTAAGAGATTGCACTAATATCTTGAAAGCGGTTTTAATAAAAACATTTTCAAACTCAGGCGAATTGGCCCACACATTTCCGCACTCTCTGCGAACTCTTGCGGGACGGTGCGAATTCGACATCGGTCGGCTAAGCGAGCCTCGGTATAGTCGGTCGTGCATCCCACGCGATTGGAACAACATATTTGGTTTTCTTGAACTTGTTCGGCAATGCACTCTTTGAATAGGGTACATTCGCGTTTTTAATTTGAGAAAGTTTTCGGGTGTATTCACCCCCCTCCCCACACTGAGCGTTTACCTCGGGGCCAACACCTTCTTGGATTGATTGACTTGAAGTCGAGGAAATAAGTCATTTCTCCCATCATCGACATTTCAAGTTTTTCCTTCATCATGCTGCTCAAATTTCGACACATGGTGATTCCTAGATCTAAAGATGATGTCGTCAACATAGTTCTAAACCGGTAGGATGTCATCTTCGACTTGATACTAAATAGGGTGCGATCTCTTGTCCCTTTCTAAAGCCGTTTATGAAGCGAAAGTCGATCAAGGTAAGAGAGAGAATGATCAATAATACTCACGAAATTCACGGGTGCTTGTTTTACGGCGATCTATTCGAGATGAAGTAATGATCACTAATACTCCTGAATTTCGGTTGTACTTTTACGTACTTTTCATCTGCAATTATTTTAACCCGTACGGCGATCTACCAAGCCACGGGTGCTTGTTTTAACTTCATCCAACGCTTTTTTAAGTACGTAAACTTGATGTCCCCCTGGTGGCCGGGCGATTGTTCAACATAGACTTCTTCCTTGATGCGTCGTTCGGGATTATGCGTGATTGCAATGGCACTAAGTGCGTCGCGGTAGATAGACACTTCATCTTAATGAATGTCGGAGTCTCTCGGTGATGTTTGAGCCGCGATATCGCGGACCCGCACGGCTTAGGCAGCCATGTATTCATCTTCGGTAGTGGACGTAGCTATTGAATGCTATTTCTTGGAGAACCAAGATATCGACTGCTTGAGTGGAGCCCGACAAATTCACGAGGTTGATTTCCTGCCGATTCGACATCTGCATAATCGGCATCGAGAATAACTCGATTAGTTCAAGTTTATCATACGCAAGATACCATAATCCGACATCGGGTGTTCCGTTTAAGTATCGAAGAAATTTCTTCGTTGAGTTGCAAAGTGGCTCCGTTTGGGATCACACTGAAATCTCGCGCAAACACCTACATCATAAGTTATGTCGAAGTGCATTGGCTAATAGGTATAATAAAGAACCCAATAATAGCACGATAATCCAGTAGAGTTTACGGATACTCCCTCTTTATCAAGATCTATCTTGAGATTTGTGTTCATGGGTATCTTTCTTGATTTCTTTGGATTTGCGGCGAATTTCTTGATGAGATCTCTTGTATATTTTGCTTGATTGATGAATATTCCCTTCTTAGATTGTTTGACACGAAGTCCGAGGAAATAAGTCATCTCTCCCATTATTGACATTTTAAATTTATCTTTCATCATCTGTTCAAACTTCGACACATAGTCGGGTTCCTTGATCTAAAGATAATGTCGTCCGCATAGATGCTGCACCCGGTAGGATGTCGGCTTCGACTTGATGCGAATAGGGTGCAATCTACGGTTTCCTTACGAAACCTTTACGAAGGAGAAAGTCGATAGGTTATCCTACCAAGCCACGGGTGCTTGTTTTAACTTTGTACAATGCTTTCTTAAGTACGCAAACTTGATGTCCCTGCTTTGAAAGCCGGGCGGTTGTTCAACATAAACTTCTTCCTTGATGCGCCGTTCGGGGAAAGACTTCACATTCATCGATGGGCGCGGCTGCTGATGTGTTGCATATGCTAGGAATAGATGAATGGCTTCCAATCTTGCAGCTGGAGGTGAGCGTTTCGTCGAAGTCTATCCCTTACGCAGCGGTATCCTTTGGCAACAAGTGTAGCTTTATTCTGACGATAACGTTGTTTTCATCTCGCTTGTTTTTGAAGACCCGCTTTGTTCCTATTACGTGTTGATGTCTAGGTTTGTGTACAAGCGTTCATACGTCGTTTCTAGTAAACTAGTTAAGCTCTTTTTGCATAGCGGTGATCCGATTAGCATCATTCGGAGCATCCTCAATCGTGCAGGGTTCTTCGGTAGATAAGAAACGGGAGTATAAGGCACTTTCTTGCTGGCAAAATCTAGATCTTGTCTTAACACTAGTGAAGGATCTCCAATTATAAGATATGAATTGTGAGCGTCTAACACGGAATTGATTCTACACGAGATAGTAGGAGTAATAGGAATTTCGGTTGTACTTTTCTATAATTGTTTTAACCCATACTAATGCTTTAAATAGATCCATGTACTTCATCAAGTTTACCGGAAGGAGAAGGACAAGTTCGAAGAATGAAGATGAAAGCTATCAAGGTAAGAGAGAATGATAACTCGAAAAGTGAATCTAAATCTTTACTGAATGCGCGAATCGAAGTTGCCCCATTGGACATAGCGAGACACCCCAAAGGGAAGGCATGAGCTCGGTATGCTACAAGCGCAGAAGCCGGGACATATCCGGTACAAATGTCCAAAACTCTCGGCGTAGAAAGAGTTGAGCGACAAGCCGGCGTGACAATTTTTTTAGAAAGAGGCAAGACTACATAGTTGGAGAGTTATTTGACTACTCAAGCGACGTAGAACTTTTCATGGAATCATCTAATGATGATGTTGCGTTTGTCATGATTGAAGCGAGAGGACAATAAAAGCGTATCTCATGGCGGAGAAGAGGTGAGGTAAATATTGATCCTAATATATGCCCCTCTTCACCATGCACACACGACACGAGCTCAGTTGCGGGGTGAGCTTGCTAGATGTGGTTCTTGCGTATGAGGATATGCTTGAGGGACATATCCGGATGAGCCAACGGTTCGGTAAGACAATTCGGGGAGATGGAACTTACGAATGCTGAAAATCGAGACTTTCGATGAGAAGTAAGGACCTACTAAGTACGAAGGACTTGTCTTTGAGAACAGAAGAAAGAGATTAACTCTCGATGACTATGTCTCAACATCAAGAAGCACAAATATCAATCTTGACCAAAGACATCTACGAGAAAGATCTTGAGATAGCTAGGCTCGATCGAAGCTTCCATGAAGTACGGAAGGATTATGAGTCGCTCGGGAAGAGTGATGAAGTATGACGAGATCGATGGCGGAGCGTGTATCCAGGAGCGAAGGAAAAGTTAGAGGGTATGCTTAGAGCTCGGAGGCCGGTTTACGTTTAGGAAGGACTTGGCTACACATATGAAGCATCTACCTCCACCTCAAAATGCTCGGAAAAGCGGGCTGTCGGTTTGTCAGTGGGAAGATTCAAGCTGTTGAACTATCACCCCTCGGGCAAAGAACAAACGAGCGGTCGCACCCGACCCGGCAACAAGAAGTTGACCCGTGGTTCAAGCCTCAAGACACCCGAGATCCGACTCGGGGGGAACCAAAAGTTCGGGTGGGCCGAGCGGTATGGCGAACCGCAATGGACTCACCCGGCTCAACATGGATCGGACTACTATGAGCGAGTCAAAAGCCCGAAGGTTCAAAGAAGAAGAAGAAGAATTTGAACCCCGAGAAGAACAAAAAATTCGGCATCTCCGAGTCCGTTGGAGAAGTCGGTGACAAGAAGGGCAGAAGCGGTCTAAAACCATCGGGGTTGTCGGACAAGTTTGGACTCAAAAGTCAAACTAACATCTAAGGACCCAAGGTGAACCCCGAAGGGTACTTGAATCTATTTACGTTTTGCGGGTGCTAAAGGACCCTTGGATTGTGGACAACGGATGCTCGAGACAAATAACGCATCGAGAAGAATCTGGCGGCCAGACTATGTTCGGCAAGAAGGAGCGAGGTGAATTTGGTGACAACTCGAAGGCTACACAAGGGGATACGGAATGCTAAAAATAGGGACTACAACAATTCCTAGAGTATCATATGTTGAAGGACTTCAACATAATCTTCTTTTTGCTAGTCGATTACGTGATACTTAATAAAGTGACTTTTGGCGCGAGGTTTTTGTAATGTTCTTGATAAATCTACGGGGAAAAGCGTGTTATCGGGGGTCGCATCGAAGAAATATCTATTATCTTTGAATAGAATCTTGTTGAACTGAAGCTTGCACCTGCTAGCACACACGAGTCGAGATGACGAGAACATCATGGGCGTGGCGCGAGACGATAGAGCCATCCCGAACTTCAAGACTATGAACAAGCTAGCAAGGGATGCTTAAAGTCGGGAGGACTGCCTAACAAAGTTTTCAAAAGACCACGAGAATTGTGAGACATGCTTGAAGGGGAAGCAAACAAAATCAAGCAATCCCCCTATTCCGTCACCTTCTACTAATGGGATACTTTGGTGCTTCATATGGACTTATTCGGGCGGTGAATCTAGTGACGATTAGAGGAAAGAAATATGCTCTTTTGGTCATTGATTACTATTTAATATATACATGGGTGATTTTTATCGCCTGACAAATGCGACGTCAAATACGAGCTGTCAAAACTGCGAAGCGGTTAAGCGTCGAGAAGGATATCAAGATTCAACGGATACGCTCGAGGCCAGACCGTGGAACATGGTTTACGAACTCGATGATGAAGGACTACTGCGAAGGCTGAAGGAATTCAACACGAGACCTCGGCGGCATGTACACCTCGGCGGGAATGGTCTTTTACGAAAGGAAAATCGGAAACGATTAAAGAAGCGAAAGAACATTACTCGCGGGACTCGGCTCTACCATTAAAGTTACGGGGCGAAGCTGCGACATGCTGTTACAATCATAATAGATCTCTGCGGCTCGAGATGCGCATGAAGACACCATATGAATTATGGGTAGGAGAACTCCTTCTATCTCTCATTTTCATATTTTTGATTGTTACGTGCTTTATCCCATGATAACGGAAAGGACCGGTTAAAGGTCTTTGATAGCAAGTCGAGACCAGCGATTTTTCTTATGATACTCCGGGGATTCGGCAAAGCTTTTAGGGTCTTTAACTTCCGGACTTTTTGCGTGGAGGAAAACCCTCATGTTGTATTTGATGAATTTATTTCTAAGGACGGGAAGTCAAACTCTCGGCAAGAAGGCTGAAGAGGTCGGGGAGCAAGCTACGGGATCTAAGCTTAAAAGATAACATCGAAAAGATCCGGCATTGTTGGGATGATGATTCGAGAAGATGAAATTCGGGAATCAGCCAACAAGCGGTGTAGTTGAAAAGATTGATTCTCACGAACATAATCAATCACATGTATCTTAGGTCGATGAAGAAACTCCGGTGGTAGCGAGACCTCTGCGAGAATAACAACTCGGGGGAACTATTAATGTTCTTAATCGAATACCCGCTTCACGGCGAGGATATCGTACTTCTCGGCCCGAGTTGTCGGCGGATGGTATTGTCACTAAGCTTAGGCGGCGACTTGTGGTTGACGGACTCGCTCGGGTGTCTTGGCCCGATGCCTTGTAAGCGTGATATATTGGCACTTCGGTCTCGGCCCAGGGTGTGTGGGAGATTAAACTCGAACTCCTGCGCCTTTAATTCTTAAAATATATATCGGGAGTAACGAGTTCGGGTTAGTTCTCCTTAAACATGTAGCAAAGAGTACCACTTAGGCCTGCTAAGAGCCCTTTAGAATCTTTGTGTTGGTCTCCTTATTGCTTGAATATTCTCCCGATCCATTGATGATGTTGATTTGATTCGTGAATCTAGCATTTGAAATCATCAATAGACTCCCCTAGGCATATAGCAAATGCTTTGAGTTTCTATAGCTCTAACTCCGATTTGTTTTCTTTATATGTGGAGTTCCTTAGCTTAGCACGGCTAGAGCATCCCATAGCTCCTTTGTTATCTTGCATTCGTGCGCCACTGCTAGATACGAGTCGCTGAGAGTTGTCGGTATCGCATTTTGTACGACTCGGTCGAGGTTGTGTTGCTTTCTCTCTTTAGGTGTCAAGAGGCTCTTGTCTTTTAGGATCTTTGGGCCGGTTCGGCTTTCTTTGCTCCTTCTACTATGATCTCGGCGTTGTCGATCACTTAGGAACAATAGGTCCTTTTTCTAGAATGTCGGCCCGTTTTGTCGTGCAGCGATGTTAGATGAGCCTCCGTCCTTACCCGCCGTATCACGTAGTTTTACTGAAAACATGGGTCTTTGTCCTAATACACGAAAAATCGAGACATGTTGAATATATGGTATAGGATGCTATGAAGAGATGCAAGTGTAGAGAAAATGGTTTTCGGGATGCATTCAAGTTAGACCGGTACACGGATAACGATGATCTAGAAGAACACTTGCTCTGGTACCAGTTGTTGATCCGGGCGAGCTTCAAGTGTAGAGGGGGAGGGGGGTGAACACACGCTGAATGCAAATTCAAAACTTCGGACGCGAAAGTCGGTGATGCTAAAGATTGCTATCCAACTTGTCGAGTTAGCCAAATAAGCTTTCTCGATCGTGTAGGCGAGAGATTCTCCCTGCGAGTACGGTCCTACCGACTTATGTCGGTGAACACTAGTTCACCACGCGAAGTTGTGTGCGGAAGTGTAGGCCACTTAAAAATAGTCGTCTTAGTGAAAATCCGTTTTATGCTTGTTTGATTAAAACTTCGGTGGAATGCGGGAATGAACGGTTAATCAATGCAATAGTTAAAATCAACACGAGACAATTTTTAAAGTGGTTGGGACATCTTTGGGTCCCATGTCTCTTTGTCTCTGAACTAATCGGGAGTTCTTGTATTAATTATGCGAGCAAGCCTCGGTTGATGCATTCATGGGACGATTCTCACTTGTTGCTTATGCTGAGCAAGCCTCGGTCAATCTATATGCAAGGCGATATCTACTTATAGTCGTAGTGACTTTCCGAGTTCTTAACCTTTTAAGGTTAGAATTTCTCCAACTAAGAAGGAGTTCTTACAATAAGAACAGTTCAAGAGATGAACTTCATTCGAGGTTTTAAGCTATTGAATATTACAATAAGCACGCTTAGATAGAGAAAGGGAACATGTATTCTCTAGAGAGAAGAACTAAAGAAAGATCTAAGTCAAAGTGCAAGTTCTTCGCTTGAATATCATTGTAAGTTTGCTAGAGTGTTTGAGCTTTGATTGCTTTGGTTCCGGTTCGTAGTCTTTTTGCATGAAGACTCTTCTCTATTTATAGTCTCCAATTTGTGAATAGATCCGTTTAAGGGAATCTAGACACGTGTCGAATAAGACAAGGAAAACGGCCGTAATGATTTGAACGTTGAGTAGAGTGCTTGTAGAGATTTCCTCTTTTACCGTGCTAGGAGCGACTTTATGGCGGAGCGAGGTAAGGCGTTGTCGACTCCTAATTGGTCAAGGTTTATGAGAGTTGGTGAGGCTTGTTCAAACTACGGTTGGTCCCGAGTGTACGGTCGGGTGTAGAGGGGGGGTGAATACACGACTCGATTTCTCAATTTCGAACTTGAACGGTCCCATTCGGGATGGTGTGCATGCAGCTTGAGTTCGGCCGAGACTAGACAAATTGTTCTAAATCGAGATAAAGGCTTAAAGAATGCGGCTCGGGTGAGATACGCTAGCCGGCTAGGTCGAATTCGGTATCGTTCGGTGAGAGTTCGGTGTGCGGAATTGTGTAGGCTCAAATCAATTTTTGTGAGAAAGCGTTTTAAGTCTCGGTTCGGTAGATTTAAAAGTTCGGTATCTTTGAGACGAGTTGATTGATTTAAATATGATGTTCGGTATGAATAGTAAAATCAATGCAACGATTAAGAAAGCGATAAGAGACACGGGATTTTTAAAGTGGTTCGGATATCGCTCAAATCCTACGTCCAGCTGTCCCGAATGATCGGGGAGGCTATTTATTATCTGAGTTAGTCTCGGTCGGCTTGCACTGTACTTGGGCAAAGCCGCGTCTTGGTTTTTATGCGATCCGAGTCTCGGTTTACAACACTATCAAACTTAAAGTGTTTGACAAACTTCTCCAACGGTGAAGGAGTCCTTATACTGATAAGGATTGGGTTCAAATGTGAACTCCTTCGTCTAAGCTATGGATATAACAAGTGAGCTTAGGGTTAGAGGGATAAGGAACGAGAATGTAGCTATCTAGAGCGACGAGCAGGTGAGGGTTTAGCTATAGGTTCGTGTCGATTCGCTTGGATACTAGAAGCTTATGTCGGTTCGGCTTGGTTCCTTTTGAAGTTTGGATGTAGTCTTTCGCCGGAGATAACTCGGTTGTTTCTTGCGGAGGACTTAGTCGTTAATTTCGCTCGTTTGAATGCTTTCTCGTGTTCTAGGCGCGCATTCTCACTCAAATCTTGAATGATCCCTCTATTTATAGAGCGAGGGATTGAAATAGATCCGTTGGAGACGATCTTCTTCTCTCTCTCTCTTTTTGGTAGCAAACGGCTCTTTTGGTGTAGGTAACGAGTGTACTTTCCCACCTTTTTTAGGTAAAAAGGTTGGCTGCGGCTTTAGCGGGTGAGAAGACACGTGTATGTTTGTCATTCGTTGAGGTGAATGAAGTGGTTGAGACGGCACAAACTTCGAGACGGTAAGAAGGCGACTTCTCTCTTCCTCGTACATGGCAATGCGATTGTCTTTCAAAAGATTCGGCGATCCTGAAGACTATCTCGCGTTCTTTGAGTCGACCTTGTATTCGAGTAGATAGGCTGGCTTGAGATAAGTCTGCGAAGATCGGCTACGAGTTCGATGAACTACTCTGCTGAGTTCGGTTCAGCGACTCTCTCGATTATCTTGCTCCTGTGAGTCCAATATCATTGAGTCTTTCGGTATATCTTGCTCTGTTGAGTCCGGTATCAGCTGAGTCTTTCGATATCTTGCTCTCTGAGTCGAGTATCAGCGAGTCTTACATGCCTTGGTCTTTGAGGGCAAATAAGCTGCGGCGCCTTGACCGGAGCGAGTGTCTGCGAGTCGAAACCTCGAGAGACAAATACAAATACAAAGGAATGGTTCACCAATCGAGATAGGGTTTTGGGATCTTCAAATCTTCTCATCGGTTCGGAGCACGAGGCTGCGAGGCATGATTCGGTATGGAAGATAAGAGTCATTTCCCACAAGTATGGTCATGCGAGGATTGAATCATCACCCATGACAATTTCCCCCTATTTGATGATGCCGAAACCTATCATCTATGTCCTATCAACTATGTTAAACACTAACTTACTCGGGAACGGGCTCCTTACAAATATTACAAGTAGGATCGGTGGAGTTATGCGGTAAGTGCTAGACTACGAGGGAGACGGGGCGGAACAAATTTCCCCCCTTTCCAATAATTTCCCCCATGCAACAATTTCCCTTAAGAGAAATAATAACTCTCAGAAAGTCTAGTCTATCGAGAGATCTAACCGAGCAAAGCGGCAAGTAAATAATCAACGTGTGTGTCGGTAATCACTTCGGTGATTACGAGTGTTAAAGCGTAAAGTAAACACGGCTATTTAGACAACAAGTAGTTGTCGAGCGAAAAAGAAGATTTGTATATATAATACGCGGTTCGGTACATTACAAATCTTGCTATTCTAAAAAAGAAGAACTAAGAGGGAGAACCACTTAAGCTGCTTGAATCCTATTCATGAAACCTTGGGATTTATCTTCGGGCGGTGGAACTCCATACGTTACGAACGTGTTCTTCCTCGGCATCGAGATATTCGGCGAAGTCTGTTTGGATCATCTTGTTCTAGTCCTCCGTTCACCGCATGGCATTCTTCACTTCTTGTTCGATCATTCAGAGATGTCTTGAGTCGTCTTGTCTTACGGGTGGAGGAATGATCCTTGCTTCGAGAACGGCGGCTACTACCCCTTCGATTCTTGCTCTGTGCATATATGGGTAAAGATCGGGTTCGTAATGGTACATCCGCTCGACGTAGGCATCGGCACTTGGACATTTCGAGGCGGGAATCGCGAGAAATAATTTCTCTTGATAAACTCTATCTTGGCCGATTCCCATCTACGATTGGGCCGAATAGGCATCCATTCGTCGATCTTGGCCATCTATGTGTTTTCGGATCGTTTGGCTTCACTGAACCTTACGTATCGATAAGGAATGTCGGCTTTCGAAGGAACTCTCGGCCTGGCCTCTTGTTGATGCGCTTCACGAGTGCCTCAAGGTGCGCCAAATGTATCCCATTTGCCGGCGGCCTCTATCTGTCTAGCTTCCTCTCCTCTGTAGAGATATCTATCCATCCGAGCAAATATTTCTTCAATTTACGCATCTTGCTCTTGAGGCTTACGAGGAGCTTGTTACGATTCGGCGGGGGTACTAGATCTAGATTTGGATGTACCACGCCTTTCGGTATTCTTACATTCTTTGCTCCTTTTCTTTTTCTCTGTCCTCTTCATACGTTATGATGAGCTTTCTCGGAGCGATCTAGCGGTTCTCTTTCCTCCCTGCGGATGGAGCTTTAGTCTTTCCTTTGGCGAGGCTTAGACTTTGGCTTGTTAGGCGCTCCGGCCTCTGCAATTTCTCGGCCGACTTCTCATCCGCAGCTATTTGGGCTTCCTCCTCGGCGAGATATGTATCTTAATCTCTTTCTTTGGAGGGGTTGGAATTTTAAGCTTACGTTTGCCCTTGCCTTCTTGAGCTGGTGGTGGAATAGGAGCTTCTTCTTCTTCCGAGTCCTCCACCGCTTTGTTTAGCGTACTCGGCAACCTCCTTAATAATGTCTTTGGGAGTGCGGGTTGTGCGGGTAGTCTGCTGAGGTCTGAGCCACTTGGGCCGGTTTAGGTTGTGCTCGCAGCCGAAACACCACAGGCCTCACCCTACGAGGCGAGTTTGAGGCGGCTTCTCGGTACTCTTCTTTCCTTCCCTTTTTCCTTCACTTTCCCCCTTTTTGGCATCATCGATGAGCCTTTGGGGTAGGGGACCAGGGCCCGACTTCTTGATTTTTGTAGGAGGTTGACGGCTCGTCAAGGCGATCGTGGAGCTTAGTCGGAGCCTCATGCGACTCGTTCCTCTCCATGGTAAGGTGTTCCTTATGCTGCTTGTGAGAGAGGTCGGTTGCTTCCTTGAAGTCTTTCGGCTTCTCGGTGATCTTGTCTTCCAAGGCCGAGTTGGATATTCTCAAGTCTTTTGTTCGGTGGCCTCGGATTGTTCGGTGATAGCGTCGGTATGAGCCGGTTTAGAGGCCAAAAATTCATCTAGTAGCTTGGCTTGGTTCTCTGAAAGATCTTGGTGAGCTTCGAATTTGACTTCTTGGCTGAGCCAACGCACGAAATAAGCGTGGAAACATCGAGGGCGGGCGATGAAGAGACAGAGGACTTGACCCCTGAATTTCTTTAGTCGTGGCTTGAGCGATGCTGCTTCCATGTCCTATGGATAGCCTTCGCAAGATCTCGATTTTTGATCCCTTGGGCGTTAAGGCTTTGGCCTTGATCGAGATCGCTTCCGTCCTGGTGGCGGCGCCGAGTCGGCTACGGCAGAAGGCGGCGGGCTCTGGCGAGGACGAAGCACCGGCCTTGGACTTCTCGGGACCAAGGATGCGAGAGGTGGGGCGGTTTCGGTATGGGTATCCTTGTCTGTGGATGTCCCTCATCGGAGGCTTTCCGGGGGCACGAATCGTTGGGTGGGTTGTCGTGGTCGACCCGTCGAGGGTCTTTGGGCGGAGCGTCTTGTCGATCATGAATCATGGCCGGCATTGCGGCCCCCAGATTGTCCATTGGTGAGGTCTTCGGGCTACGAATAGCCTATCTCCTCTCTCGGTCTCAATTCCTCTTCATGCATTGCTGGGACGGGGAGTAGTGTAGGACAAGGCGGCGCAGACGAGGCCGCTCCCGATGTCGCGGCAACATGTGGAGCCTTCTTTGTTTTGGCGATGAGCAACAAGTACGAGTAGTCGGCAAGCTCGAGGAACTAGTTGTAGAATTTCTCGGGATGCTCTGGATATAATCAGCTTGAAGCTTCCATCCCGATTGATTCACCTTCGGATGCGGTCTCGGACTCCAAGTCCATGTGTGAAGTCTGCTCTTCGGTTGGAGGGAGGCGAGGTGAGTGGAGGGACGAGAAAGGGGCTGTCCAGGCCCTGAATATCTGCGCTACGAGCTGCGGAAGCATCCCCTTGGTCCCTTTCGGTGGAAACAATCTTTTCCGGCGGCGAGTCTTCTCGGAAGACTCGGACTCATCAACCATTTGCATGGGGTGAGTAGTCTTCTCGGGAGCACATTCGGCGAGGCACTTGTGGAACCTCCTCGGTGGCGGCACCTCAGCGGCTTTCTTCGGTTTCTTTGCCGGTGCCTTAGGAGTTTTTAGCGGGAGGAGTTCTTTTCTTTGTAGGCGTAGCTGCTTGAGACTTTGATTTTGGAGAGGCTGGCGAGGTCCGACCCTATCTGTTTGAAGCGGCTACTTTTGTCTTGTTGTGAAATCGACCTTCTTCACATTGAAGTACTCCTTGTCACCTTTGTAGGTGATAGGCTCGAGATCCACATAAATCTTCGATCATGATGGACGGTTTGAGTCCATACGGCAATTTGCCCTTTGCGCTCGGCGTGTTCGATGCTTTGTCGAACTTAGCGGCTGAGCCGTGAATTCTCGGAGAAAGAACTCCGTCCGATTTATACAGGCTCGGTCGTATATGGCCATCATTATCCGAATCTTAGGCCTCGACACACTGGTCAAAGCGACCACGCTTGGCTTGTCGTAGGCTGCGTCGCTATATAGGCAAGTGCCACAGAGCCGAGCGACATCTTTGTTCTTCGGAAAGCGGCTACGAATGTAGTGGGCTTTCCGCGAGAGAAGACGGTAAGGTATTCATCAACTTGGTCGTCTCTGTACCCGTATCTTGGTTCCTTCGGAGGGCGAGATCAAAACTCCGCTTCAAGGCGTCCTTGATGGACATTTGCTTGACTCCATAGTGGCGTTTTGGATAGAATGGGCAACGAATCTCGCCACTATATCTCCGGACGGCTGCGTCGAATTCAAATACGGCTACGCAACTTTGTCTCGGGAGGAAGAACGAAGGCCTCCTGAGACGGAAATTTCTCCGGCCACGACTCGCGCGGGTGAGAAGATCTACATCCGTATACTCCGAGATCGCATGAATAGAAATCCCGTGGTGGGTTCAAACCACACGCGATCCTTCTCCAAAATGTTACGCATATCTGCTTTGGAGATATCATAGAGATATTGGTTTCCGCCATTGTACTGTGACAAGAAATGAATCGAGTACTATTTTTGGATAGAACAGTGTTGTGCGATGCGATCTTGAAACATATAACAAATACGTTAACGGATATAAGCATACCGATGGATAAAATTCGAGATAAGATTGAGAGTGTAATAGCAAGTAAGGATTGCGAATGCGAGATCTCGGATTTTGGAATTTGAAAGTTATGAAGTATGCTAATGGCGGTTCTTAAGATTTGATCGAATATATATCAACTATGAAGGTGAACGGTTTTCGATCGAAGGGTGAATGTAAACTTGCTTTATGATATGGACGGTTAAGATTAGAAGTATAAACAATAGGCGATGATCACAAAAGGCACCTAAGTCAAAGCCGGTTGTAAAATAGCCTAAGTAGTAAGCTGTGAAAAGGCATGCGTTAAATGCGTGCGGAGTTCGGCAAGCTTATGTATGGAATGTCGTGCAATAAATGTGAGTCGTTAATAATAAAGACAAACCAAAAGATATTAATGTCATGCTTTGAATCTTTGCCGTAAATGCAAAGTGCGTAGTATTAAATTACTGCGAGTAGAGATACGCAGCCTGTCGGTGAACATAGTAGTCGGTTGATACCTCGTGTAGATGGTTTTACGAATCTCTATGTGCTTGAACTTACTCGATGCGAGAGTGATCATTCCCCCTCCTTTGGAATGTTCCTCTCCACGAAACCTTATTGCCCGACTAAGGTCGGTAGGGTCAGCAGACCTAGCTCTGCTGAAAGTTCTGCGAATACGGATTCGGCTAGAGGCTTAGTCGGTATATCGGCCCTTTGCTTATCGGTATGGATCTTTTCCATCACGATATCCTTCTTTTCGACATGGTCACGAATGAAGTGATGTCGATGTCCACGTGCTTGCATATTGTGTGAAGAACGAGGTTACGAGTGATTGCAGTAGCAAATGCTTGTCGCGAGAAAATCGGCACTTCATTACGAATGACGTCGTAGTCTCTCGTTCTTTGTCTCGGCCGAAGGATGCAGGCGCAACAACTTCCCGGCGGCCATGTATTCGGCTTCGGTAGTCGGCGTGGCCCTTGAGTCTTTGTTTCTTTGAAAACCATGAGATCGGCTTGCTTGCAAGGGCCCGACATGTTCTGAAGTTGATTTTCGGTCGATTCTACATCTGCGTAGTCGGCATCGAGAATAACCGAGTTAGTTCGATATTATCATCAGTTGGATACCATAAACCCGTGTCGGGTGTTCCTCGTAGATAGCGGAGAATCTTCTTTCTTTGAGTCCATATGACTACGCTTGGGATTCGCCTAAAATCGAGCACGGACACCTACGGCGTAAGTTATGTCGGGACGAGTAGCCGTTAGATATAATAAAGAACCGATTATAGCACGGTATTCGGTTTGGTCTCACGATACTCCCTCTTTATCAAGATCTATCTTCATATTCGTGTTCATCGGGATCTTGATAGGTTTGCTTCGGATGTGCGGCGAATCTTTTGATGAGGTCTCGAGTGTATTTGCCTTGGTTGATGAAGCGTTCCCTTTTGGATTGCTTGACTTGAAAACCAAGGAAGTAGTTCATTTCACCCATCATCGACATCTCGAACTTATCCTTCATCATCTTTTCAAATTTTTGACACATGATGACATTCTTGAACCGAAGATAATGTCATCAGCGTAGATCTGCACAAGTAATAAGTCTTCTTCCGGTCGAATCTTTGAATAGAGTGTGGTCTCTTGTGCCTTTAAAGAAAACCTTTACGAAGAAGAAACTCGAGACGGGGTATCGTACTAAGCCACAGGTGCTTGTTTTAACCCGTCTGAGCACTTTACGAGTCTATATACTTGATGTCCCTGTGAAAGCCGGGCGGTTGTTCCACATAGACTTCTTCTTTCGGCACGCCGTTCGGGAACGCGAGACTTCACATCCATTTGATAAACTACGAATCTTTGATGTGTTGCGTAGGCTAGGAATAGTCTAATTGCCTCCAATCTTGCAGCCTGGAGCGAACGTCTCATCGAAATCTATCCCTTCGGCAGCCGGTCGCCTTTAGCCACGAGTCTTGCTTTGTTCCTTACTATAACGTTGTTTTCATCTCGCTTGTTTTTGAAGACCCATTTGGTTCCTATGACATGTTGATGCTTTGGGGTACGTCTACAAGCTCCCATACTTCGTTTCTCGTGGGCTGATTCGGCTCTTCTGCATAGCAATGATCCGGTCGGCATCTTTAAGTGCATCCTCAATATTACGAGGCTCTTCGGTAGACAAGAAGCGGGGAAAATAATGCGCTTTCTCCTTGGCGAGAATCCGGATCTTGTCTTGACATGTCTTTGAAGGATCTCGAATTATAAGATCGGCGGTGTGAGCATCTAGCCACGATCTACGATGTTTTAACTCTTCATACGAAATTTGTTCAACACGAGATAGTAGGTGAGTTAGGCATTTCGGTTGTACTATTATGAGATTGAAGTAATTCGATTAACAAGAGTATGATCTTGAGTCACCGAGGTTCGGGGCATTCGGCTCGGGAACATTACTAGGCGTTCCCCACGAGTTGTTATTCTCGGTAGTGTTGGTCTCGATTACCTCTACGGTTTCCTCATCAACTTTGAGTTACACAGGATTGATTACGTAGGGAGAATCAATGCGCTCGGCTACCTTGCTCGGTGGTTGAGATTCGATAGATTTGTCTTGGTTTCTTCGTCGAATCATCATCCCAACATAGTTGGATCTTTTTGATTTGTCTTTTAAGCTTAGATCACTGTGGCGCTTGCGATGTCCTCGAGATTCGAGAATTTGAGTTATTGCTCCTGTCTTGGTAGCAAACTCGTTAAAGACAACATGAGGGCTTTCCTCCCACGCAAAGAGTCCAGATAGTTGAATACTCAAAGCTTTCTTGACGAGAGTATCCTAAGAATACTCCACGATCGACTTGCTATCAAAAGTCTTGGTGATCTTTCCCATTATTGTGGATAAAGCATGAACAACCAAAAATATGGAAATAAGATAGAAGGCTTCTGTCGTTCCATAGTTCATATGGTGTTCTCTTATCTTTGCTTTGTCGGTAGAGATCTATTACGAGTATAACATGCGGTATCGGTAGCTTACGCCCATAATTTGGTTGGGAGTCACGAGCTGCGAGTAGAGTCCTAGTTTGCCTCTTTTTAGAGTTACTGTTCTTTCGTTCGGCAACTCCGTTCTGGCGAGGTGTGCGTGCGGTGAAGTCTCATGCTCTATTCCTTACGCTTGCGAGAACTCCTTTACCATGGAATTAAGGAACTCGGTTCCTGCATGCGAACGTATTTTTTCGATCTTGGTGTTCTTTTCGACATTGAGCTTTTTGAAGCGTTGGTAATCTGTTTTGACGTCGAGACTTGTTGGCGATGAATATGACCCGTGTGTAGCGCGAGTAGTCATCTATGACCACTAATGCGTATTTTACGCCTCCGATCGTCGTTGGGGAGCCTGGACCGAACAAATCCGTATGTAGCGGTGAAGGATTCCATCAGTGGAAGGCGATGGGCCCGGAGGATTTTGATTCCTTGTTGGCTTTCCCTTCGAGACATGCTTTCACCTTTGAGTGTCTTTCTTTGAATACTTCATTTGGCGGTCCCCTTGCTAGAGTGTTTCTTGCAAGCTTGTTGAGCGTCTTAAAGTTGAGATGGTTGAGTCTTACGTGCCATAGCCACCCCGTGCGGTTGTCGTTTCTTCGCCCGATAAGCAAGCTTCGAGGTTGGTGAGTTCCGATCGACCACATATATGTTCTTTACGCGCGAACACGATAACCTTTGTTTTCCCTGTGGATTTATCAATAACATCACGAAACCGGCGTCAAAAATCACTCTATTTGAGTTATCACAAAATTGACTAACGGGAGAAGATTATCTTTGAAGTCCTTCAACATATGATACTCTTGGAACTTTGGCGGTTCCTATGCGAGTGTCCCATATCCTCTCGTGTAGCCTTTGGCATTATCTCCAAGCTTCAGTCAGGTCCTTCTTCGGTGATATAATTCTTGGCGAGACTCCTTTGGTATGTCATGTCTCTTGAGCATCCATTGTCCACATACCATGGGTCTTTACTTTTGCAAAAGCGAGAATTATATTCGGGTACCCTTTATTTTTGATTTTGGGTCCTTAGATGTTAGTTTTCATGACCCCCGAATCCGTCCAACAACCTGGTGGTTTCGGAGCGTCTTCTTTCCACTAGAGTCGACATATCGACCCTTTGGGTGGTAAGGTGACTCACGAGGCTTCGAGGTTCGGGAGTCCGATCTTGCGAGTTGGTGGGTTTGCGACCTTAGCCTTACGTGTGGCTTTCCTTTTCTTCGACATTTGGAGCCTCTTCGACTATAGGTTCATAATAGTATGACCCATGCGAGTTTGGATGTGTCGGCTTTGGAGGTCCATCTTGACTACGCCAATTTTAATTTCTTGGTTCCCCCTTGGTATCTTGGGGTTTCTTGGCGGCGATCTTCTTGTCGAGAATGCGACGTGTGGGATGAGGTGCTTTCATCTTTGTTTGTTCTTTGCTAGGGGGGTTCGGTATATTTGCGTTCATAGTCTCCCCTCGAACAAATCTATCGGCAAGCCGTACTTCGAGTGTCTTGGGGGCGAGATGTGGAAGCTCCTGGGCGAATCCAAGTCCTTCCTTGCGGTGCTTTGGCTTATTGCATGCTAGCATAGCCTCTAATTTCTTTTCGGCACCCGTGTACCTCTCGGTCGTCGAGGCTCCTCCGGACATCATCACTCTTCTTCGGTGTGTCGTGCTCGGTGCGAAGTCCCGACATTTCTTGCTTCGAGCGAGGCTCGGTTCGATATCTTTACGAAGTCGATTCATTGGTCAAAGCGAAATCCGATCTTCTTGATCTTTGAGACTTGGCCATCGAGAGAGTTTATCTCCTCCACGAGTCTCAACACAAGTCCTTCGGCCTCGGTAATAACCTGACTCTCTGAGAAAGTCTTTGATTCTCCACTTTCGGGGGTATCCGACTCACGAAGAGTCTTCTTTGAGCTAACGAGACTCATACGAATTTGTTCGTCTAGCGGTTCTTCGTATGCGGTTGCGACATCCAAATTCTCATGCACACTTTGAAATAGTGTCGTGTGTGCGGTGTGAAGAGGAGTTAAGTGGTTCATGAGAATTTACCTCATCCTCTTCGCCTGCCATCATGCACTTTTCGGTGATTCTTCGACTTCAAGCTCTAAGGCCATGAAAGGCGCTTCATCGTCAGATGAATCCCTAAAGGAGTCGACCTCTTACGAGTCATCGAGATTTCACCGGCTATGTAGGATTGTCTTTTACGGGCGAATTTCTCTCTCCTTGCCTTACGTCTTTGCGCGTTCGGCCCTGCGGAGCTCGGGACAATCATGCGATAATGTCCGGCTTCTTGCGGTTGTAACAAGCAATGACTCTTTCTTCTTTGCTTTCGCTATTCTTTGATGGTTACGAGTCATCTTTCTTTACGCATTCGGAAGATTGTGAGTCGGGGAGTGTGTTTCGACATATAATTTGACTTACCTTTCGTTTCCCGATAGGCTTTAGTCACTTTTAACGCGTCGCTCCTTCTCCTTCGATACTTTACGGCGAGCGGCGCATACTTAGGCGAGACTTCCTTCTTGTAGATCATTGAGTGAAGGTCCGGTCTTACTCGTCGTTTTGCTCGTTCTTTGGAGATCTTTGTCTTGGTGATGCTTTGAAAGCATGGTCGATTTTGTGTCGGCTTCGGCTCTCTGCTTTCTTTGAGGTACGTCGAACTCAAACTCCTGCACTTTGTAGTTACGAAAAGATATGGTCGGGAGGCACGGCATCTAAGTCGAGAATGTCGCAATAGAGTGGCAAAAGGTGTCTAGTGTCCGTCCGGCGGTGCCCTCAGAATCTTGATTCATCTCTCGGTTCTTTGAATGTCTTTCCCGGCCCGTTGATAGAGTTCATCAGTTGGTAAATCGGCGTTCGGATCTTCGATTTTGTCACGCAGGGCGTAAGAGACAAGCTTTCCGGCTTTTGGAGTTCCGGTGCTAATTTGTTGGCTTTAATCTTCGAGTCCCTCGACTCGGTAGCGCAGAAGCATCCCGAGTTCTTTAGCGGTCTTGCATTCCTGAACCCCCGAAGATAAGAATCACTAAGAGTGAGTCGGTATGGCGTTTACGGCAACACGGTCTAAGTTGTGAAGCTTCTTCTCCTCGGGAGTGAAGAGACTTCTATCTTTGGGAATCTTCTTCCGGTCACCATTCCTCCTCCTTGAGCTTGGTCACGAGTCGCGACACCATCAATCATAGGAGCGATAGGTCCGTCTTCAAGCGCCTTGGTCATCTTGTCATGGAGGGATGTCGAGATGTGCTTCCATTCGACTCGCCGTACTCCCGTAATTCTCCACCGAGAACATGGGTACCATCCTTATACACGACATATCGGCCATGAAGAATATAGATATGAATGTAGAGTGATATGCGGTGAAAGCGTTTTCCCTTGGATCCGTTCGAATAGACCCGATCTCAAATATAACAAGAGTCAAAGAACTCCTGCTCGATACCAATTGTTGGTCCAGAGTGTACGGTCGGGTGTAGAGGGGGGGTGAATACACACGACTCGATTTCTCAATTTCGAACTTGAGCAGTCCTATTCGGGATGGTGTGCATGCAAAGCTTGATTCGGCCGAGACTAGACAAGCTATTCTAAATCAAGATAAAGGCTAAAAAGTGCGGCTCGGGTGAGATGCGCTGGCCGACTAGGTCGAGAATTCGGTATCGTTCGGTGAGAGTTCGGTGTGCGGAATTGTGTAGGCTCAAATCAATTTTTTGTGAGAAAACGTTTTAAGTCTCGGTTCGAGTAGATTTAAAAGTTCGGTATCTTTGAGACAGTTGATTGATTTAAATATGATGTTCGGTATGAATAGTAAAATCAATGCAACGATTAAGAAAGCGATAAGAGACACGGGATTTTTAAAGTGGTTCGGATATCGCTTAAATCCTACATCCCATTTGTCCCGAATGATCGGGAGGCTATTTATTATCTGAGTTAGTCTCGGTCGGCTTGCACCTTTGGGCAAAGCCGCGTCTTGGTTTTTATGCGATCGAGTCTCGGTTTACAACACTATCAAACTTAAAGTGTTTGACAAACTTCTCCAAGCGGTGAAGGAGTCCTTATACTGATAAGGATTGGGTTGAAATGTGAACTCCTTCGTCTAAGCTATGGATATAACAAGTGAGCTTAGGGTTAGAGGGATAAGGAACGAGAATGTAGCTATCCAGAGCGACGAGCAGTGAGGGTTTAGCTATAGGTTCGTGTCGGTCGCTTGGATACTAGAAGCTTATGTCGGTTCGGCTTGGTTCCTTTTGAGTTGGATGTAGTCTTTCGCTAGGAGATAACTCGGTTGTTTCTTGCGGAGGACTTAGTCGTTAATTTCGCTCGTTTGAATGCTTTCTCGTGTTCTAGGCGCGCATTCTCACTCAAATCTTGAATGATCCCTCTATTTATAGAGCGAGAGATTGAAATAGATCCGTTGGAGGCGATCTTCTTCTCTCTCTCTCTTTTTTGGTAGCAAACGGCTCTTTTGGTGTAGGTAACGGTGTACTTTTCCACCTTTTTAGGTAAAAGGTTGGCTGCGGCTTTAGCGGTGAGAAGACACGTGTATGTTTGTCGTTATTTGAGGTGAATGAAGTGGTTGAGACGGCACGAGCTTCGAGACGGTGAAGGCGACTTCTCTCTTCCTCGTACATGGCATGTTGATTGTCTTTCAAAAGATTCGGCGGTCCACGAAGACTACTGCGCCGTTCTTTGAGTCGACCTTGTATTGATAGATAGGCTGGCGAGATAAGTCTGCGAAGATCGGCTACGAGTTCGGTGAACTACTCTGGCGAGTTCGGTTCAGCGACTCTCTCGGTATCTTGCTCTGCTTGAGTCCCGATATCCTTGAGTCTTTCGTTATCTTGCTCTGCTTGAGTCGTATCCTTTGAGTCTTTCGATATCTTTGCTCTGGCGAGTCCGGTATCATTGAGTCTTACATGCTTGGCTTTGAGGCGAAATAAGCTGCGGCGCCTTGACCGGGAGCGAGTGTCTGCGAGTGCGAAGCCTCGGGGAGGCAAATCTGAAATACAAAGGAATGGTTCACCGATCGGATAGGGTTTTGGGATCTTCAAATCTTCTCAACGGTTCGGAAGCGAGAGCTGCGAGGCATGATTCGGTATGGAAGATAAGAGTCATTTCCCACAAGTATGGTCATGCGAGGATTGAATCATCACCCAACAAACTCGAAAGTACGATGAGTTGACTTTCTACGAATCGTCGTACCTTCGGCGATGTACCTCCGTTGACATTCGTTTGAACAATTCGGTTTGCGGGCTCGAAATCCTTTGCGGATTCGGTTGGTCGATAGTTGTCCAGCGACTTCCTCGATGCGAGTTATCCGGTGAGTGCGGGAATCTTCTGCGAATGCGGAGCTGCGGAATTCTAGTCTACTAAGTTCCTAACAAGCTGAACTCATCTAAGCTATTATAAATATCGAAAGTCCGTCGTTCGGTAGGGGTTTGGGATGTTCAAATCTTATCATCTTGAATATCATCCCAACAATAATAACTCAATTATTAGTTGGGGGAAATTCTTAATTGTATGAAAAGCATATTTATCAAGAAAATGAAAAATCAAATCAGAGAAAAAGTAGTGGAAATGGACATCACCATTGTCATCTGATTCAACACCATCATAATGAATGAATTAATGGAGGTGTGGGTATTGGGCCAACACAGCTCACACACTACTGCAAATTTGTCATCTTATTCCTCATTTATATGATTGATCCTCCTTTTTAAACCATAAATCTTTCAATTCTTATTCACAATGTTATTTAGAAAAAACTAAATCTTTCAATTCCTCGAAATTTGGGTAAAGGTCCACTTGCATTATTTGTGCTCATTTTCGAGAGAGTTTATCATTTGCTTATTCTTAAAAAAACGTTTATATGCACGTTTGAGAACTTGTGAAAAGCAGTTTATTCTAAAATAAATAATTTTTTTGGGTTATTATCATAGACTGATAGTAATAGTTTATGAAAATAAGTCAAAACCAACTCAACCCTCATTTGATAAAACGGCTTAAAGTACCAAAATTGAATAAGTTATTTATGTTTGAATGTATTTATATATAAACACTTTATTAGGAAAAGATAAAATATAGTTAAAATAATTGTTCACAAAGGGATTTAATATAATGATCTATTCCCATTTTACTTTGAAGAAAAATAGTTTGCGCATGAAGTGGAACAGTGCATCATGCATATAGTAGGCATTTAGTATGAGCCAAAGATGATCAACTTTACAATAAGTGGTTCTTATCGTCAAAACAGAAAGGGCATTCTGCAATAGCTTGCGCTAACGAAACTACAAAAACAATTTTCTTACTGTTGACGGACTTGTGCGATCAGAAACATACATAAAACCAGGAAATGACATAGATTTACAATGGTAAAAGTAATCGCTATGCCTCCAGTACTCCATTTGATCACTAGATAAGTTAGGATTGAGATAATTCTGCTTTCTCATCCTTGTATCCGGAAGCCTTCCCACTTCTCCCTGCCAAAAATCTCCCAGGTCGGGAATCAGTGCTGTTGATGTCTAGACCATGATATGATCGGCTTGCAAAATATTCAGCACCGGATTTAGCTATATTCCTAGTGAGTGATTGTGTGTCTTCATCTCGTACTTGCAGAGCTTTCTCCGTGACATTCACCAGTGAAAGGATTTCATTCTTATCTACCTCGTCATCATCTGCTCCATAAACATTAGTAACAGTTATAAGCATACCATCTATTACTTGAAAGAACCAAAAAATAGGCTAATGTAATTTCACAAACAATAAAACAACACCTACTTTCTAAACTGAAACCAGTCATATTTAGGCAAATCAAATTGCAACTTGAGGATAACTACAAGCAAACTCAAGAATAATCTAGCATTTTATGTATTTAACTTTGAGCTTCTATTTCAAGCTTAGCATCCGAGTTCGAAGTACTATAAGCATATTTTATGTTTGGTTTACTTTTTGAAACATTGAGCTTAACAAAGCAGATCATGGCCGTGTGACTTCATTTGAATTGAGGACTCAATAATATGCTCAAGCATGCAAGTCGTGATGCAATTGATTCTCCTACTCTGAACAATGATAATTTAAATTTCCTCGTACTTGCACTAGTATCTTTCTAAATTACTAGCTTTCTTTCTTTCTTTTTTTTTAGGCTCAGCCAGCTAAAGGAATCCAACTAATGGTGTCTTATCACCATCAATCAGCCTTAAAACATTCACTACGGGTATAGTGTTTGAATAAAATAAATCACAATAAAGGCAAAAATGAACTATCATTCATCATAATTGTCTTTACATCCTTCAATTCCCTATTCAATTAAAAAGGTGCTTTTGAATAGCTTAGACATTTAGGCTGTGTTTCGTTTTTTGGCTATTGAAGTTTATTGTCTTCCCTAGTCCTCTCTACCAAGCCCCTTAAGTTTTCTTTACGTGTTCATGAATCTTGATAGTGTTGGAAGCATCAGCATCTGGTGACAGCTAAACAACAAGGTCAAGCATTCTGACTGCATCATTTTTAAAGAACACAAAGCATCTTTATGTAAAGTAGAATTATCTCTAAACGAAAGATAAGTCTATATTCTCATGTCATATTTACTTGGCAAGAAGATTTTCTGTTGCTTTTTATGATGATTGTAACCTTCTCACAGATAAGTAAGGTGATAAGGGTTTAAGCTATGAAGTCAAAGAATAAGCACCTTGCAAATCCAAATCTTCAACATAACCACCCTGAATGAAAGAAAACCGTGCTTCTTCAGACTGTTCCCTTTCTACGGGAGTTGAAGCAATCAAATCTCTAAATTCCATCACATATGCTCCTGTCCATTGACTTCCCCTGGAAATTGAACCAGAAAGTATAACGACATAAAGAATAGGATCATTCATGATTGGCGCATTCTTTTCAGATACAAGCATTGCATTCATAGACTGGAGATGATTTTCGCAAAATTTTATCAGCAAAATCTTTTTCTCAGGACACGTGTACATCATAAATATTAGTAACAAAATGCCGCACTTTAACATATATACCAGAATACCCCAACCTTTTCTGTAATAATCTCACTGTTTCTTAATCTGGACTTGAGTCAGAAAATTAACCTAACAGAGTACTCATTATAAGTTATGAACTGCTAAAGCTGCATATATAGCTTAGCTTCCCCAGAGAAGGATGAACGATAAATGTCTAAAGATCAAACAACATTTCTAAAATCAACATTGCAAGAATTATTAGTAAACAATTCAGAAGTAATTAAAATGGAGTAGTTGTGAGGAGTCAATACCTGTCAAAAGCAAGTATAGCTTCAAATGGAGTAATAATAGGAGCTAAGAAATCCTTGCTGTCCAATAGTGCTGTTTGTGCACAAGAGACATTAATAAAGACATCACACTGCAAAGGGACACACTACTTATCAAGATTACCGCCACAAGGCATGCAATGAAGCAATAGTAGCGTACATGCACAATGAGGTTTACCTCGGGAAAATTGGCTAGTTTTGCAGGATTTGGTTTCCCATTACAAAAGTATACGATTTCTTTCCAGCTTGTGCAATCAGTTCCCTCATTTGATGAATCATATGTAGATAACCAGCTGCAATTACAGTTTGAATGAAGATCTTTAGCATTTGGCATTGAACATGCATTCGAATCAAGATATAGGAAGCAAAATCAAATTTAAAGAAACATTATCTGTGTAGTCATGTCATCCCGAAGGAAGGACATTAAGCACCAGTCAAAGTGGCAACTAAATGACATTGGTGGACACTTGGACAAGGGTAACTCAAACCCGAGTTCTTATCACAAGCTGCGAACTGGGATGGATAGTTTCCCCATTTTTTTGTAACTTATTTCAATGTGAAGTTTTAACGGAGTCAAGGCTAATTACAGGGCAAGTAAACTTGAAGTAATATAAGAACTTTACCAATGTATGACCAGTACATGAATTTTCCTTTGCCACAGTTACTACTACACATGAAAAATTCATGAATATTGACTCAGAATATTTTGCATACCTGTTCCAAGTGTTCCGACCAAGATTCCAATCATGTGGGCATCCTTAGCTTTCTCAACCAGAAAATACCTTCGAAGAAATTCAATATCATGTGATACACAAATCTGGTAGTGAAATAAGAAGTGCAATACCAGAGACATTAACAAGAAAAAGCTATAGTACCTGCGCATTAAAACTTTTTTCTGTTGAAATAGGTCAGTCACCAAGTGATCTTCTGTTGCATCATATCTGACTAAAATCAAAGTGCAATATCAGTTTTTTATAAATACCAGAAAATGATATAATAACGCAGAAGGCGTTATTTCCATGACAAGTGCAATAGCTACAATCAATTTCAGAAGGCGCTGGAAGGTATAATAGCAAGATTGATGTAACATCAATGACAATATAAGTCGCATTTCAAGGTACAAGCTGCAGCCAGAGAGAGGACAGAGAGAGGCATATAGAACATAAATGTGGAACTTTTTATGTTAAGAATGGGATAGATTTGTGTATTCCTTGCAAAGCGACATGTCGAAACAATGGAACATTCTCTAACCAATAATACTTGAAGCAGTAGAGCAATTTTAGCAAGAATTGGACTAATTGATCTCTTCCAGCGCTGCATCTGTCTATACAGAGACTTAAATTGATATTGTCAAATTATTTGTTTTTCCTACTTCTTAGTAAGAACAATCATTCACACTTCTTCTGTTAAATCCGGACCTTCCAAACATATTGAAGTGCTTCCTCATCTTATTTCATTTCCTCTAGGCATTTCCCCTTCTTTTACAATGAAATAATAATAATTGAGCAAATATATGAACCTGAGTAGTAATGTTCTCGAAGAATTAGCATTATCTAAGCATCAGAATAACCTCTGCTTCAGAAGAAAGATGAGAGAAAAATGATCCCTATTATTGGTCAAGATAAATGTTGAATCATCTAATAAGTGAGTCATTGATAGAGTGAAGGATCTGTGGAAAACAAAAAGAATGAAACTCATATGAAAAGGTTTACTAAATAACTGAAACAAGGAAAAGAAACCCTCAGCGGCTCTATAGGACTCTACCCTGCAGGCAATGCCTGTCCAAAAGGCAAACAGCTTCAAGATTTTCTCTGATCTTTGGATAGTCTCTGAGTCGCTAATCCTACTAGTTATAACATTAAGAGCTAGACTTGCTAGAGAATCGGAAACAGAAGCCTGGCCTATTCCTTCTATTGTAAGCCTAAATAACATTAGTTAGACTTGCTAGAGAATCGGAAACAGAAGCCTGGCCTACTCCTATTGTAAGTCTAAATAACTTTAGAAAATAAAGGAAATACAATTCTCCTGCAACAAATAGATGTGTAACATTGACTAGCTAATCAGGATGCTTACCTATTCCGCAGCTATTGAAAGTCATTACAACATTTGCAAATGCTGGATTGTCCAAGCCAATCCAGAAAAGCAAATAATCCTCCATTTTATGTCTTTGGGGCAATCTCCAGCTCAAACCTCCTATGCTATAATTTCGGCCAGATTCTTCAGCAGGGCATTCACTTACAACTTGACTTCCTACTCCAATTTGATCTGGAGGCGAACATTTCTCAGATGGGCTAAGAACTGAACTGCACACGTCAGCATAAAGGAATTCCAACATGGATGTCGATCCAGATATGATTGAAGCATCAGATGCCAACGCCTTTTTATTTCTGGTATGGCATGTGCATATTCCAGTCCGCTAAGTACCTAGTTATCATAAGAACAGATTAGAAATCAATAACAATTGCAATGGAACTGAATAGTCTGGGAAGTACCTGGTAAGATAAGCAACAGGGATTATAAAATACATTACCACCAGAGTAGGATTTTCACTTCACCAGGAAAAAAAAAAAAAAAAATAAACATTATCCTGATCACTGACCATCAATCCGACTGTTTTAAATGAAGAGTTAAAATAGATGCTTTATTTAATCTACTGAGAAAATGATCTTACTCAAGTATTTGTTTTAAACACTTGTACGCACACACACAAACTCTGGACACTTACAGAAACTACGGACTTTGTTACATTTTCCCAAAGTATTTTGCTTTGCAGTTCCTTGTTTTATATCATAACTCAAAAACATCTGCATTTTTCAATGCATTCTACTTATATTTTCTGATATACTTATCAAGAAAGGAAAAAAAAATCCAGAAAAATTCTGGAAGATCCTAAGATTCAGAAAGAAGCATATTCACACTAAAACTCCCTATTGTCTCTACTGCAGAATGATATGTCCTGCTCTAGAAAATATGAACTGATTATCAGCTATCCCATGAATCATACTGACCCGGTACTAAAGAAAGAAATGTCTGTAGGAGAAACTATAGGTTGCAGCTAATAGTTATGAGTTAAATAATGTTGATAAAATACTTTTATGTATGTCATCATGATACAATAGAGTTAGACTACCATAGCTGCAGGAAGCCAAAGGATAAGCATCATTAACGTACCAAAACAGGCTTGCCACTTTTCAAGCCTTGATCTAACAACTTTCTTGCACAATTTGATGGGCTAATCAAAGATTTTTCGAATATGAATAACGCAGGAATAGTTGATGTCCTGAAAAGAAAAACATCAAGAAGAAAAGTTACATAAACTTGAACACCTCATTTCACATCAAGATTATACGTCAAAAGCCTGAAGACAAATCAATTGCTAGCTTAACTATTACAAAATGACCTTATCAAAATGTTGCTCAAACTCTTACTCCAAATGTAAAAAACTTCTGACAAAAAAAAAAAAAAAAAAAAAAACTATCAAGGAAATAAGAAGAGAAATATTGCATTGTACAATTTCATAAAGCACAGCAGCGAGAAACTGAAGCTCAAATACTAAGCCACATGACTGGTTAATACTACTTATTTCCATCTATAATCAATCATTTAAGTCTATCACGACTAACTAACAAAAAGGATCCAAGTAACAAAGTCAACCAATCAAATTTGAGAGTAAACTTATGGAAAACAAGCTACACGTACATGTAAACCCCACTCAATGCTGGTATTAAAACTCAAACTAGACTTGGCAATGATAAGTTACTCACGAGCTAAGGCATGTATGGCCATAATGAACAACACATTCGGGCGCTGATGTGAGCGGCCCCAACTTCGTCTACGCAGCAGCTTCCATAAGTAGTGTCAGCCATCACATACAACTTTACTGATAAATCGAGCTCCTGGCGCAGGGCTTGCACCACCCTCATAGAATCCTTCAGTAGCTCATCTGGGAACTTTATCGCACCAACATACAGAAAAACAGCAAAAGTGTAAAACAAAACACAGTTCGACTGAGAATGTAGGACCAAACACAAGAATTCAGAACACCCATGCTCACACTTACTTGG
The DNA here is from genome assembly GCA_028984105.1 of Lavandula angustifolia. Classification (NCBI taxonomy): domain Eukaryota; kingdom Viridiplantae; phylum Streptophyta; class Magnoliopsida; order Lamiales; family Lamiaceae; genus Lavandula; species Lavandula angustifolia. The sequence goes on along the minus strand of CM054812.1, from coordinate 13,653,140 downwards.
GAACTTACCATGCCAATAGAATCAACGGAAGTGTGAAAACAGTGAGAGAATGCAAAATCAAACAAAACAATTCGGGAAAACACAACATAGCATACATATCTATACAAATATAGATAATACCTGAAGAGCTACTCTTGTGAAGCCACGGCTACGGATGAATTCCGCTACTCGAGCTATTTCGTAATAAGATTCCAACTCCATGGTCCAAAAGAATTCAAGTTTTCCTTCGAAATTAGGTCGGTAGATTATCAAATTCGTGCCAAGGAGCTGGGGAATCGACAGATTATCGAATTCGTGTCAAGGAGCTGGGGAATCGACAGCCACAATGCTACTGTTGCAACAGATGCAGAAGAATGTTTGAAAAGAGTAATAGCCGGCGTTCAGCGGCCTATGGCCTATTCAACTGATTTGAAAAAGATTTGGAATTGATTGAAAATTATTTATTGAAAATTTATTTTAATATTAATGGGTTTTTAAACGTGAAAAGATTTGATGGCAATAATCCAATGCTGAATTAACCTAATTTCCCTTTCCGTTTTCTTCGGTAATCGATCTCTTTCAAGATTTGCTACTAAAGCATGAGCAGATTACATAAAACACCCCCCAAAACTATAAACAACCTAATTATCTCAGCATATGGCAAATAACAAAAAAAAATCCATTAAAAACTCTTCAATTTCGTATCACCTTTCCCAATACCAGATCAAGTCAATAAAGTTCAGAATGCTAAACAATTCCACCAAAAAATGGAGCAAATCCCACCCATGATAAATCAAAATCATCAATCTCCCCCAAACCCAACTCGATCCGGAGCCCTAATCACAAAACCTCATCTTCCCACTAATTCATAAACAACAAAAACAGAAACGGACACCAAATTAACACACGATCAACAACAATGCCGAATTCCACCAAAACTACACAAACAAGAGCGAGAAACCAACAAATCTAATATGAATCAAGAAATTACCTTGCTTAGGAGAAGAAAAAGGGACCAAAACAATCCCTCCGACCAAAAGTTGCGAACGCGGATTTTCTACAAAACGAAATGATCGGTTTTGTTTCCCGACCTAATAAATCATTCAAACAATATCTAACTGTTGCTTTTTTCCGTGATTTTGATATTTATTTCTTCCGCGCTTGCGGCTCGGCTAGATTTAAGGAGATTTGCAGGCGACAACGCTTGGATGAGACGAAATCGTCTTTCTTTTTTTCCTTATTTAAATTATTCTAATTGCATTTTCTATTACACATAAATATAGTGATTTAAATTATGTAAAATGTTTTTATTTCATGATTTTTTCTCCATGTATATTTCTATAATATTAAAAAAATGAATATTTCTCAAATGAAGATGTATCATCCATACTCCCGTATAAAAATTATTAAATGGTGTTGTATTTATTTCATTTCTACACGAAGTAACTATCAAATCCTATTTTAAATACTAAACGTCCATTCTCAAAAAATTAAATGATTGATATTTAATATAATAATATAATATGCATTGCCTTAACTAAAAAAATTAATGTATGTGATTGGAGTCACTCACTTAATCCCACCCCTTCAAAGTTTCTAGGCCACATATAGTGTAGATATCCGCCTATTTATATTTAGAAGTAATCGATCAGAGGAGGTTCGAATTTCGGCTCGAGCTTGATACGAGCTTTTAATATGGGCTCAAGTTCGATTCGATAAATAATTATAATATTCGAACTCGCCTCGTAAGCTTGATAATTTTGTATTTTTAAAAAATATATATATTATTTTATGTATATATTTATAAATAAATAAATAAATATTATTATTATTATTTAATATAATATATAAATTAAATAATATTATAATTTAATCGAGTGTTCGGCTTGAGCTTCGACCGAATAGACTCGGGCTCGAATAAGTGGTTGAATATTAAGTGAGGCTCGTTTATAGTCCTATTTAAAATGAGTTTGTTACGCATAATTATTTAAAATAATGTATAATTTATGATTTAGTTATATGTTATTATATTTAATAATGAAATTTACTTAGTATGCACTATCTTAATCGGCAGATTAGCTGCTACAAATTTTTTAGTCAAAAAAAACAAAGAAAGTATATGAGTGGATTTAAATTTTAGGTTTCAATAGCTCCAATTCATGTCGGTATTAATCTAATTAGCCAACTGTTGGATGTGGTTAGAGTATTAATTAACAACTAGTCGGAGTGTGTTGACTCGTATGAAGAAGTTGAGACGGACATTCGCATTCGCCTTGGACTTTCCTTCTACTATGTTAAACTCTGCAACTGGTAATTGTTTTTACCTAGAAATGAAACGCTAATATTCCTACTTTTCCTTCGAACACTTGAAGCTTGACATTTGTTATTGTTATTAACATATATGTCCAAGCCCATTGATGAAATAGAATATATTCAAAATTCTCGAACTATAAGTCAAGAGGATTACTCATGATTCATGACATGATTAATCAAAATATGCGGGAGCGGATCCAAGATTCTAGTGAGGGCGAAAGCTTAAAAATTTGATAAAAAAAAGGGTAAAGTGTACATTCGGGGAGAATACGAAATTTCTTAAAATTACATATAAAAAATCGTATTTCGGCACGTGTTCGGGGGGGGGGGAGGGAGGGGCGCGCGCCGGCGCCCCGTTGGATCCTGGTTCCGAGAATATGGTGTCATGTTTTTTAGCATAATCATAAGTACTATATTAAACAATCATCCCGGGTTCTAATACTTATACTAGAGTGACACCCGTGCTACGCACGAAACATGTTACAATTTCATGATGAAATAATATTAATATAGTTAATATATAGATATATTATATAATTTATATTAAACCCTAACTATTAAATCTAACATAAAATAACGATTGAGTTTCATGGCACACGTTAATCTATCCCCTTGAAGTTGTTCAAAGTTGTGTCAATTCGATTTCATTGTTTATATAACTCTATCTCCTACTATTCTAATTGTTGAACATATGTCTATATTATGAATTGATTATGAAAGTTACAAATAAAACATACAAGGATACACCAAAGGGCTTGAAATCACGTTTAAGAATATATTTATGCATAATTCATATTTGTATTCTCCAAAAATATAATTTCAATTTTTTTAAATATTATTAATATGATTATAGTAACAAATAATATTACATTCTCCTATATCTATTTCTTGAGCTTGTTCATAGATATAACTACCTTATGCACCGTTCACAACCGTACTCACTTTCACTTAAGCCGATTTTCTTCTTCACCACACGGTCGTAGTCTAATTCTCATTCAAATGTAGTTTCTTTTTTTTTTTTTTTTTTTTTGATTCATGGAACCCGCGACCGGTACCTTCTGCCGGTGCGGAAATGTAGTTTCTTTTATTTTTCCCCAATGTAACTTATCCATATCTAATATGAATGTGAACATCACCAACATCAAACATCACTTAAGAAACCTTGGGCGTCAACAAATTACCTTCACAAATGAAAAAAGATGATGCAATCGAAACTTGAGTTCCCAAATTAATTAATACAAAGTCTATAACACTTATATTACTTGCCTATCATCGATGCATTCCCTCCAATTAAGATCTAATCTTTTACATGATCATCATAAATGCAACCCGACAAGAGAAAGAAAGGAGAAGAGAAGGGATGAGCGGCGAGAAGCAAAAAACAAACACAATTTAAAAACCGAACATGTTGTTGTTGTTTACCTTACTTTCTCACCCGGTCGGTCAATATTGACACCGGTCTCCGACGAGAAAAATAAAAATAAGAATAATCTAAGTAAATCTATAAATGGGTAAATATATAAATAATCTCTTAAATTATCATTATCAAAATTAATTACTTCTTGTGGATAATTAGTTTAACATGATTTGTGGTACTTAAAGTTTGTTTTGAATACATTTATGTAATTTCGACAATATTATTTTAAATTAGACCTATATGTTGGGTTGTGAGTCAGAGAAGATACTTAGCGAATTTATTAGGTAAAATAATATTAGGGAAATCATAGTGTTTCATGCCATGGAATTGGGGATCCCAAAACTCGCCTTGTATCAGTAGTGTAGTGTCGATGGGAGTAAATGATGTAATAGGTTAGGACAGATTTTGTTTTCATTATCATGTGTCTAAGTCTGTGTGACGGGGTAAAATGTTGGACTGATCTTCGTAGGAAGCTTACTTATGAAACCCCACGTCATCGTATAAGAGCTTGTGTTCTCAGAGTACATCAGCCCGGACTTTGCCCGCAGGAAGACCATCTTATCACTGACCGACACGCAGGGGGAACCCTCCATACAAAGCTCCTGCATCTCAGGAGTCACCAGCTGACTACACTCAGTAGAATATTCACCTTTAGCCGACTCAGACGAAGAAGACGGGGGGGCGCATCAGAAATCCTACTTTGTATCCGACGGGAAACGACCCAGCTTTTAACATCATTCGAAAGTCGGCGAGAAGATCATACGAGGAAGAGATGAGAGTCGACTCTGGATGAAGACCGATGGCAAGGCATATCTCACCTACTGCAAGCGCAGGCCGATGAGGAAGCCGTCCAAGCACTACCCTTAACACGACCCATTAGAAAGCCTCGCTGCCGTGCGCGGTAACCAGCAACTCCCTGCAACAATTCGAACATATGCGCCGTTTTCCTTGGACGCTTGTGACCACTGGCATCCGTCCTCTCCAACGGGCAAATGCAGGTAAATAACTATAAATAGAGAGAAGCAAAGCTCGAGCTCCACGCGCGGGATATCGAGGGGACAAAATGCTCAAGATTTAGAAACCTTACTCTAGCGCATTCAAGATAATCCAGCGAAGAACTTCGGCCTCCAGCGGGAATATCACTTGGTTCTTCTCTCTAGAGTTTCCTTAACACAGATCCTACTTACCATCTAAGAAATTTCATCGTTTATATCTATAGCTTAGAATCTCGAAGGGTTCACTTCCGGTGACTGTTTCTATTAGCAGAACTCCTTCATAGTTGGAAGAAAATCCCTCCCCTTCAAACTTAGGTTTGATTTGTAAAGTCGTTGAGGCCCCCATAACTTGGCAGGGGGTGCAGTCCCCAGGTCAGAAATGCGCTGGCGAGCGCCACAACCAGATAAATCAACGAGACATACGGTGTCGGCAGGACCGTGGACGTAGGATCTTGTGTATACAAACCACGTTAAAAATTCTTGTGTTGTTTTCTTCATTTTTTATTGTATTAAATACAAATATCTTTACAAACTCGTATCTTGCATGAAACGTGTTCAAAAGTGCCCAAGCGAGAATTATTTAACTTGTAAGAAAATCA